>JAHPZR010007893.1:2500-17500 GCA_019787425.1 Platygyra sinensis | reverse complement strand
CAAAAGGTCTTCACTCGCAAACCGTGCAAAGCATCAAGATCTCAAATTCCACAAAACTTTAAATGTTTGGCACATTTTCAATCATTTCAAACATGTTAAATGGAATTTGTGATGAAAATTTCAATCTGCAAAAAACTGAGTTGTGCATGAACATATAATTTCAATACCTTCGAGGGAATTTCAAACTTCTCCAGCCAGTTGTATCTGCCTTACTTGTTGCTGCCACTTGCCTCATTTCCTTGAATACAAATCGTGGAATAAATATACTATTGATAAGATGTATTGTTTTGATCACTTATATGCTGCCATGGTCTGACAAAAAGCTCATTTAGGGGAGACAGCTTAGCCATCAACATCATCTGGGAACAAGCCTCTGGGTACAACCTTAAAACCAGGATTTGAAGCAATAGGATGCTTTTTTCCATTATTTCCATCCTATCTGGTGCCATTTGTTTCTTGGCATCGATGGGTAATTGTCTCACTGATTAGTATAGGCTGGCTAAATAGTGATAATGAAATTAGTGGCTGACCACGGTATTCCAAGAGGCAGGTACAAAAGTCGGACCGGATCAACTAGGACCGCCAGTCCGGGTCGGATCAACTCGGATCGACTCGGATCGTCTCGGATCATGAAAAAACATAAAATTAAATGAACTATTGAAACTTTTACCCATTTGAAGGTTAAAATTCCGGTCAAAAATGGGCCAAATTAAGAAAGACTCGCGACGTTTCTCCGTGTCTTGCTGTGTAGTCAAGCCGCCATTTTGTATTCTAAGTACCAGTTCCTCTCACAGGCTTACCAAGCTCAAAATACGTGGTGTATGCGACAGCTTGTGTATATAGAGAATTGTATGGAAAAATCACCGATCTTTGAAAAGTTTTCCTGCCTCAAATGTGTCGCAAACATGCCTCTTGTGACGATTTTAAAGCCATTCTGACGCGGTTTAGTAGACTACGAGTGGTCGGTTTTTGTTCCTGAAAGAGTGTCACGAAAAGTCATACACCGAAAACTCAGACCCTGTTTCGTTGATCAAATAGGTGTTGACTCTAATTGACAGATTTGTTTGATGACAAGAATTGTGATTGACATAAATTATACATTGATTTAAAGCGTTAGGTTGTTCAGTAGATTCGAAGTGAGAAAGAATTTTAGCCTGTCCGTAAAACCCGCTTACCTGGAGAATCTGTCTGTTAAACCCGTTAACCTGGAGAATCGGTCAGTACAAAATGCAGACTGCAGACTGCAGACTGCAGACTGCAGACCGGGTACAAAATGCAGACTAGGTACAAAATGCAGACTGCAGACTGCAGACCAGGTACAAAATGCAGACTGAGTTTAAAATGCAGAGTGACAAGAAAAACTGCTTTTTTGCGTCAGAAACGAGATAACATTCGATTTCGCAAGGTCCACAAGTTACCTACCGTCGGTATTGTCACGCAATAACCTTACAATGTTATCTCCCGTAAATAACACTATGACTCTGTCTCTCTTTTTTTTTAGAAATGTTATTTTACCGCATGGTTCGGTACTGGTTTATTTCTAGTTGTGGAAAGATCAAAAGATATAACGCATGTGAAACTTCTCCAAGCTTAGTGGCGAAAATTTCGGACATTTGCGAATGGGGTCCGAATGCATACATGCGAGATTCACGACACTCGTCATTTGCATGCATATGTTTTGTCTAAACAAATTCTCAAGCTGTCCCAAGTATTTTAAATTATGTTTTCCACTTAAACTGTTTGCTCGTTACAAAGTTGTGAATTTGAGTGATTTGGTGGGTTTTGCGTTGACATTTTCACTGCACGTTATAAGAAGGAGTCGAGGGTGGAAAGCTTATTTTTGACGGCCCAGCGCCAAGCAAATTTTCACCCAGAAATTTAAATCGCCCGGCTTCCAAATCGAACACCAGATAAACTGAAAGGTTGATGCTTCTTCTTTTGGCATTCAATCGAAGATCCATTTGAAATCCAAGTGTTAACCGCCAAATAGTTTTCCAGAAATACAGCTTTCTAAGCGACCAGCATCCGCAGCCAAGATTTCGTGTGCTAAGAGCAACAGTCACGCTGTTTGCTCCACGCTGATTGGATGCATACTTTCACATCATCCAATCAGCGTGGAGTAACAGCGTGACTGCGGATGAGCTTTCAGAATGCCACAAACGCAAGTCGTTCGAACGCTAAGTTAACGTGAAATAACTTTCAAGGAGCATGGAAACATCAAACAAGCAGTTTCGTCAGTTTAACGGAGGGGCGTTTCAGTGAACAGCAAAACAGCGTGGTACAAAATATCTTGTTGTCAAAAATTTATCATGGCGTGATGCGGTCGCGGTCAATTGCGGCCGTGAATACTCGATGAAAGGTTTTTGCATGGGCGAACAGTTTATTGTGTCGACCTCAGAAAAGTTTTAAAGCTTATTGGCCTTTGGCAAAATACTCTAATCACACGTTTCTGACGTAAAAAAACGTTTTCCTTGTCAGTCTGCATTTTGTACTCAGTTTGCAGTCTGCAGTCTGCATTTTGTACTGACCGCCTGGAGAATCTGTTTGAAGTCTCTGCTAACCCGTGAAGTGCGACTGTTGAACTGTTGTAACTACCCGCCACAGAAGTAAGTTTAAATTGACGTTCTGAATTTAGCTACGAGATAAAGCCGAATTTATTTGCGTTTGCTCTGATTGTGAATTATAAATGTATTTCTTTTAGATCGAATAATTATTAAACCATGGCTTGATATTATGCGGTTTGTGGTGGTCTTTTGAGCTAACCAGTTCCGATCCATGTGCAACAGACCCCTGGACTTGTTTTTAAAGGATTTACATTGTAAACTCGTCTCAACCTTATCACGTAAAATATTTTATAGTCACACAACGTTCATAGAAAGAATAGAGATGTTTACCTTCTCCGGTTTATCGCAGTCGCGTCCGTTGGATACAAAACTGACTTCAATTTGAACATCATTATAGCGACTTCGGTAAAAAAAAATTCGCCAGCAAATGTCATCAAAGTATCGGCTTGTATTTTAAACCTTGTTTAGATTTTCACTGTCTGATCGACGCCACAGCGATAAACCGGAGAAGATAAATATATCGCTTCTTTCTGGCGGTTGCCAATAAACATTGCGTGACCATTAAACATTAGATGATAAGAACTGAGACGAGTTTACAATGTAATTCTTTTGTCACAAAAATGTAAATCTATTTTTCAAACAAAATCAAGGGGTCTGAGTTTTCGGGGTCTGAGGTCTGAGGTCTGAGGTCTGAGTTTTCGAGATCTGAGTTTTCGTGACACTCTTTCAGGAACAAAAACCGACCACTCGTAGTCTACTAAACCGCGTCAGAATGGCTTTTAAATCGACACAAGAGGCATGTTTGCGACACATTTGAGGCAGGAAAACTTTATTTACACAATTTTTTTTTACGATGGATGATTTTTCCATACAATTCTCTATATACACAAGCTGTCGCATACACCACGTACTTTGAGCTTGGGGAGCCTGTGACGGGAACTGGTACTTAGAATTCAAAATGGCGGCTTGACTACACAGCAAGACACGGAGAAACGTCGCGAGTCTTTCTTAACTTGGCCCATTTTTGACCGGAATTTTAACCTTCAAATGGGTAAAAGTCTGAATAGTTCATTTAATTTTATGTTTTTTCATGATCCGAGTCGATCCGAGTTGATCCGACCCGGACTGGCGGTCCGAGTTGATCCGGTCCGACTTTTGTACCTGCCTTATACCAAGACAACACAATCTGTTTTATAAAGTCTTATTACCATAAACAAGGGCATGCGCTTCTTTGAAGCGTACGAAGCCTGAGGTGTCGATGAGGAACTCGAGGATTTTACAGGTGAACTTGTCAATTTCCGTTTGCGAGGACTTGTCCTTCGAACAACAACAGGAACAGAAGTGCTCGCCGAACGAGAACTGGGCGTCTTTTCGAGATGAGTTGGTCGAGGAGTCGATTGAGGAGAATCTGAATGTGTCAAATTGAAAACCGATGGACTCGATGTGGTTACAGATGGGGAGGTCGCTTGCTTTTGGGATGCAACTTTCGCTCTGTCTGGAGTGAACTCCTGCAAACCAACAAAAAGTAAACTTGTAATATTTTAAACAGTCTAAGTTATGAAGTTCAAACACAGAAATTCAAATGCAAAAGGATGTAAATCCGGCAAAAACGCCAAAAAAAAAAAAAAACCTAAGGAGTGCTTCAATATGAGTGTAAAGAGATGTTGAAAGTATTTATTAATGAGGAGTCATATTTTACGCTTGACCAACTGAATGAAAGAATTAAGGATTTTGATTATGGTTACTATAATGACAAAAACAAGCCATCACCGTACCAATCACTTTGAGAACCATCAACAACAGCAGCAACCGTCTCAAACAGTAAGGTATGACTACATGACTGTTTATTGGTACATTAAGGTAATTATTTTCAGTTAATGAGTGCACATCTTTTCCCATTTTCTTTTTTTTTTCTTGTGTGTGTGTGAGTGAGTGAGTGAGTTCGTGTGCGTGAGAGTGTGTCTTAAAGTTTGATAGCTGTAAATGTCCCATCCCTCTGCATTTTTTGCTATTTTTTTCCAGCATGACCCAGCCACTTAGCACAACTAGAATTTTCTATTTCTAAACTGTGGCTGTGTTCTCTCTTATTACTAAATATCTATCCTAGGAACAATTATTTACTTCTTTTTAATTCTCTTTATAAATGTAAAATCTAAAAAATGCAATAAAGATTTTCACTTTGAAAACCATCAACAACAGCAGCAACAGTCTCAAACAGAAAGGTATGACTACATGACTGTTTATTGGTACATTAAGGTAATTATTTTCAGTTAATGAGTGCACATCTTTTCCCATTTTCTTTTTTTTTTTCTTGTGTGTGTGTGAGTGAGTGAGTGAGTGTGCGTTACTACAGTGCTGTTCATCTGACTGTTTGGAACAATGTACAGCCTGTATAATTTCTGTGCTATATACCTATCATAGGTATGGTATGGAGAAGATTAAAAAATAATAAGGACTGTACATTTTATTATAAAATAAGCTCATTCTGGGTTGGTGTATTTAGGTGTTATATTATCAGTAATGTCTGTACAGTTTTACCTTCAATTAAAACAGTAATTTAAACTAATACAACTTACTGATCTGGTATTGCCATCTACTCAACCTTCCTCTCATTTAAAAAGTGCACAATACATTTTCTATTATGATAAAATTCTGACCATGCCTTTTTGTTATTATAAATATATTTGCAGCAGCACAAATGTGGTGTTTAGGGAGGTTTCTTCCCCTGATAATTGGCAATCTTGTACCCCAAGGCGATGAAAGGTGGCAATTGTTTAACATGCTCCTAGAGATCAACGACATTGTATTCTCGCCTGTTGTCAGTGAGGACAATATTGGGATTCTTGAAGGGTTGATTGAGGAACATCATGCAACATTCCTTCACCTGTACCCCGGAAGATCAGTGATCCCAAAGATGCATTATATGGTTCACTTCCCATCACAGATGTTGAGGTAATAGTCTGACTAATACACTAAAAAATACTAAAAGGTCATAATCGGCAAGATATACATTAACAAGTATATACACACATGCATTCGGTGTATACTTGTAGTTAATTGGTGACTTCTACAGATTTCTCACTTTTTGCACCATTTGATATGAATTTAGGTTAGCTAATAAAATGGGATTGTGTATTAAGATGTTGAGGATGAGGATGATATTAGAAACAAATTAGTTCTTTGAGGTACGTGTTTCTCTCAGAAGCTGGTAAGGAATACCGGTAACACACTATTGGTCAAAATTCCTAACTGTTGCATTGCCAATAAAGTGCTGTTTTCATCTGGCAATGTTTTGTTGTTTGGTGTATCATTTTCCATTTCCTCTTGTTCAAGTCCTGTCATTTCATTTTTCATTACACCGTCTTCTTGGGGTTGTTGGTCACTTGTTTTAGCATCATGACATCCTTTGTTTGGCTCTTTGCCAAAAACTACATAGTAAAGTGTTTTCTGTACTGCTCTATGCAGTGATATATTTTTTTGTAGGCTGCCTCATGCATGACTTGACACCACTTACTTGGTTGAATCCCTTTTTCTTTTACGATGTTTGTAATGTTTACTTTGATATTTACGCTCTACTTGACCTTGAGTAGAAGGATTTCTTGGTGCATCATGTACAAAATGTATCTTGTGTGTCTTTTTTACAGATTCTCCATGTTCTAGTTTCTAAATTCACCTCCATTGTCTGAATGCAGTGTTTTGGGGAATCCAAACATGAAAAACAGTTTCTCTAATATTAAGCCACTTGTTCACTTTGCTTTCCTGTAAGGGGTATCATCCAAGAATATTTGATAAAGTGGCCAGACACATGAAGAAGCCATGTGTGTGTTTTCTCTTTACATAATGACATGACAATTAAATTTCTGAAATCTATTAAGTTGATTTGCAGATGGTTCATGAAGCCATCTGTTTGATTATTGGATGAGTAATGGCTTTCTTTTGGTGGTCTGTTACACTTTTCTGCTGAAGGTGTAGTCAGTGCACATCGATATAAACAAGTTGATCACCTCTGTAATTCCTGAATACTGCTTTTTAACATCATAGTCTTCTGTCTTGTCTCTTCCTCGGTCAGCTATTGTTGAATGGCAATTTGCCAGTATTGTGAAAATTTCTTTCTTTGGTACCACATACCTGTTCTGTTCATCTAGTATTTTCCCATATTCAGCAGTCACTTTCCATTGTTTCTCAATTATTCAGTGCTTGTCTTTTCAGTTGATTGTGATGGAGTTTTCTTCGTTTTGTGCCTTTGCTTTCAGCCATTGATACACTTTTTGGTAGATTAATGAGTCATCAATGTAGATGTCAACTGGGCTAGACTTGTTTTTAGAATTAGGTTTCAGCTCTTCGGGCCTTGAATAAAACCCTTCTGAATCTGTATATAGATTCACCATTTTTGTTGCGAGCACAGTGCTTGCATGCAAAGCACATAATTATATAATGTTATATATGGTTTCAATTTATTTTGGCTTAATTTCTTTTAAAACCAGTTTAAATTTTTCAAACTTGTTCATATTTTTCAAACTAGGTTGAAATTTTCAAACCAGTTTAATTTTTAATTTTGAGCAGAATGTGAGCATGTGTCTTTAAGTTAGTAATTTGGGTTAAGCGCTCAAGTTAGTGACACTTATGTCCAGGTTTGACCCTAATTAGATGCACGGCGAATTTTGACATCTAACACGAAGTGTCCCTTTAAGTCTAAGCCTTTGCTACCTATTTCTAACAATAAGGTTAGGGTAAAGGTTAGTGTTATCTTTATCTTAGGGTAAATGCAGCTGTTAATCCTTACTTGAGGAGCAGCATTTGGGGGACACTTTGTGACATTAATTGTCTGTATTCTGAGAAACGAGTGATGTTAAAGTTGGGGAGAAGAGCAAGGGGACACTTCGTGACGCTTATTGAAATTCGCGTGCATCTAATTAGGGTCAAACCTGGACATATCTCGTTAGTGATTAGGCCTGAGCACTTAATTAGAATGGTTAGCTTTGATGTTAGGCTGGGAACTTTGCAAATGACTTAGTAGTTTGGGTTGAGCTCTCAGGTTAGTGATTAGGCCTAACCACTCATTTGGAATTGGTTAGCTTCTTAGTAATTAAGACAAAGTTCATGTATGAATAAACTAAAATTTATATGTATTTATGAATAATTTAAAATTTATATGAGAGGGGCTTGGGGTGATGAACTGATAATTAAAACAAGTATGGGAGCTCTTGCACCCATTGCTTTCATGGTCAAGTGGTAATGACAGTGGGAAGCAGATCTAGAGGTTGGCGGTTCAAATCCCGGTGAGTACATAGTAAAAAGAAAAAAAAGTAAAACCTGCTGTTAAAGTTTCTTAATCTCACGATTCAATGCAATGTTGCTCAGTGGGGGTGGGGAGGGTGCTATGTAAAATGGAGAGAATAGTACTCAGTGTAAAAAGTGTGCTTGGAATAGGTGAGGGTTAAAATAGGGGAGAGGAGGTGACAGAAGGAAGACTAGATAGAGACTGTGGAAGTAGTTTCTTTTCTGTTTTATTACATAATTTCCTTTTTATTCATCTGCCCCTCCAAAAAAAATGTGCACACAATTGAACCTGCATTGATAACTGATTTGAACTAGGTTGCAAACAAATTTAACCTAGGTAGTTAAGGATCACAACTTTAACCTAGTTTGATGACTGGTTTTACCTGAGAACAGATTTTACCTGCAACATATATACATGCAGTTGCATCTAAAAAAACATGATAAATCACCTAGCAGAATAAGTATGCAGAGTATGTAACACAGTAACCGTCAGCTCATGATTTGCTTGAATATAGAACATTTACAAAGTCACTAAATAATACATTATTTTATCAGCTCCTTTTAGAAGCTTGACAGAAGACTGAAAGTGGCCAGAGAAGAGGAAAAGAGTGGTCAAATGTATGAGGCCCTGCGTACATGTACATGTACAGGCCTAATCTCTTCAGATGAGTCTGATGTAGAGGGTGATACTCTGGCCACCAGACCTGTCACCTGGAGGACAGCTGATGTAAGCAAGTACTAAATTCAGCTGCTTGATGAGCATTGGAAGGCGGGCATGACATCCCAACAAAAACTTCAGTCTGTGAGCTGGATTCTTGGGTCTTCCTAGTGAAAGGACCATGACTGGAGTCCCGCAACACTTGCTTTTGGCATGTGCATGCTGATTAAGGGGCATTATAATTTCGTTTTAGGGTTTTGTGCAAAATTGATGATATTTATGTTTACTTTTGTCTTTTCTGGCATGCAGACCAGATAGTGAAATCAATATTGGGGTAGAAAGAAAGATGATTTTAATTTACATCATCCAGATTCATCGTTATTGCATAAACCCTTCATTTAATTAGTTAGGTGACATTTTTCTGTCAGATTGTCTGCTTGTTGGCTAGTTTAACACTATAAAAGGCCTGTTACAGTATTTGATGGAGTTGGCTACTGGCTTATTAAGACATGCAATTTATGCTATGTTCACTCTGGTACTCAACATGTTAAACAGTAAACATGTTAAACAAACCACAATTCTTGTAAACATGCTTAATTTATGCAGTTTTATTAATTATGATTATGGCAACCAGGTGTTGGAATTCCAAAGAATTGATTGAAATCGCATTATGAGATTGTATTTGTTTCTAACAGGCCTACTTTTGCTAACGATGACAGCTCCCATACAAGACTTTTCCAAGTAGCCTTGAAAGGAAAGTTAAATTCGCTAAAAAAAGTATCAGTGAAGACAAACAATAGTCCGCAAGGCTGATACTACGCGATAGACGTTTCCAGACACCAACATGACAAGAACGGATAAAGCAACTCAGTTCAATTTTGCAATTGTTGTGTGTTGGTTCTTAGGCTGGCGTGCCATATTTTCGCTACACAGTGCTAGCGAGTCCCAATAAGGACGAAACAGCTGTTCGCGGTTGTTGTCATGTTGGTGTCTCAAAACATCATTCACGTAGTATAAGCTCTGATATCTAACGTTGTCGGTACTACTTACAGAACGTGCTTTTGGCTCTGTCCATTCCAAATAAGCTGAACCTCCCCTCCCCCCTCCCCGCCCCTCGCTCAAGGCATTTGACAGTTTGCTTTTAGAAGGTGGCAAATGACTCACTGTGCAGCAGCTGGACCATACAAAAGTCCCTGAGGTAGAGCCATGGAAATTTCTCACTTATGGGATAGTGTCAAAATTATAATTTATAGCGAAAAGGCCGTGTAATAGGGAACTCTAAAAGAACGTGAAGAAAAAGAAAATACTAGTTCAATAGCGTTTAAAGTTTGATTATGACTGTTATTTGCACACTTGGCATTGTTTATAAAGGGTATATATTTAAACTACTTCAAACATGGTGTAAACTAGTGCACACCAGTCTCCGCTAAGACAAAACTGCGAAGACGATGTTCCGCTTTTAGTTAAAAAAATGGCGATAACTTATCTATGGCGGTTTATATTAGACCTTCTAGACCCTTATTCCTAACGAACGACTCACAATCCTTGGTTGTACTGTTGCCTCGATTCCATCGCACGCGGAAGGCCAACATTAATTTTTTGGTTGGTGGCGGTGCTACAAATTTCCAGTCGGTTCAATCCAAGAAAAATAATTAAGACGAAATCCGATAGAAGATGGAGCAATTTCAGGTTTTAGTGGACAAAAATCTGTACCAGAGTAATTTTAAATATTTTACAGTCATTTTTACATTTTTTTAAAGCTAAATACATAAATAATTGCCTGAAATAACTCCGAAAAATAATTTCCCACGGGAACGGGAGAAAATAAATTTCAAAGTTCAGTGATTTTGTGGAAACACAGGCAAAATTCCATCATCAGTTTCATTTCACCGAAACTTTTAAGCGTTTCAGACGAAGTTCAACATTCGTTTTCAACGTTTGGTGTTGCTAGAAATGAATTGTTTTGAGACGATGTTCCGCTTTAGTTTAAAAATGGCGATAACTTATCTATGGTGGTTTATATTAGACCTTCTAGACCCTTATTCCTAACGAACGACTCACAATCCTTGGTTGTACTGTTGCCTCGATTCCATCGCACGCGGAAGGCCAACATTAATTTTTTGGTTGGTGGCGGTGCAACAAATTTCCAGTCGGTTCAATCCAAGAAAAATAATTAACAGTTACTTACTTCACATAGGGTTAATTGAAATAAAAATCAAAACCGTTCAAAAGATAAATTCCAGAATTTGGGAAAAGAAAGAAAGTAAATCTACAAAGCCCCTTGCCAAGGCTCGGGTCACGGTAAATTTTCTTCAGCATGATATGCAGAGAAATGTTTTACCCAAATTTATAGAGATTTGTGTGGAGACGCCATGCTGGAACCCATCCGTATGGACTCCAGCATAGCCGGAAACTAACAGAAGCATCTGTCACTGAGGTTTGTTACGAAAGCGTAAATTTATCTCTGAGGAACTCAAAATCATTAAAATAATACATTTTTTAAAATACATAAACTGTTCAGATCGGCCAAATTATCCGATATAAGTCACCTTTTAACCAAAACATGTACAACAGCCTTTTCGGTCGTCATGTAAATGTCTCGTCACGCAAAAGCTTACAAATTGAAGCATTCAATCAATTCAATTCAATTCAATTTATTAATTTAAATTAATTCATCAATTAGTTAATGTAAATTAAAACAAATGAAGAATTTAAATATCTACAAACCCGCTTGTAGCATAGCTAATCTAGGCGGGTTGTACTAATTATAGTCATATTAACCGAGCAAAAAGTGATTTAAAAACAGCTACTAAATAAATAAACACACACACACATTAATAGTTAATCAAACACAAAAGTAAAAAGGTAAAGCAAATTAAGAAGTGTAAAGTAGATAAACGGCTAAATGTAAGTTTGAAAGCTATAGTGTATAATAATTACTTGTGTTTAAATTCAGTATTAGAGAATAGGCATCAACATAACAGTCCTCAATTTCAAGTTCAGTTAGAAGCAGCTTATGAATTTTTCTTTTAAATGCTCTTTTCGTGAGCTTACGCCAATCGGGGTGTAGACAATTCCATAGTCTCGTACCGAAAGCAGGAAAAGACTTAAGTTTTATATGCAATCTGGATTTCTGTACAAAAAGATTATCTGAAAACGAGAAACGTGTGTTGTAAGCATAAATGTCAGATAAATGTATGAAGAGTTCACGAATATTTTTAGGTGTAGAATGAGTAGAAACATCATGCATTATGGTTGAGACCGTCTCAAAGTAGAGCATATTTACAGGTAAGATGTTCGAAGCAACAAAAAGAGGGATGGCATGAGATCTTTTGCTGGCAAAGAAAATTAGGCGGCGTGCACACTTTTGCAGAGTGAGAATCTTTTTTAAATCACACTGAGATGCTTGGCCCCAAAGAGGGAGACCTTAGAGCGTGTAGCGAAATATCAGGGAAAGGTAGATTTGAAGAAGGGTATTTAGAGGTATATGGTGCCTTAGCCTGGCAATTATGCCTACTATTTTACTGATCGTCGAAGCGATATGATCAATATGAGGCCTCCAGGTTAAATTTTTGGCAATCAGTACTCCTAAAAATTTCACATAATCTTTGAAGCGTGGTCTATCACAAAACCAAGAGCCCATTGTGAGCAACAAAAATGTATGAGTATTAGTTTTCAGCTGCTCTTATAAGTCATGAAAGTAAGATCTCACGAGGATCAATGGTTTTGTAGTTTGAATTTTAATGACGTCAAATGGTACTGCAACTGTTACCAATCGTATAAGTCTAGTTCAGAAACAGTTAAAAACTGATTGGATACGGAACTTTTGGTATTACATTCTTTGTACATAATCAGCGAGCTGCATTTGATCTTGCAACTTTTATTTTTTCTTACACCAACTTGTTTTACCATTGATCGCTAAAATTGTTTCTAGTTCAACACAGGTGATTTAGATGGAGTGCAACAAATCCGAAAATGTTAAATTTGCTGTGAACGGTCATATGAAGCCAAAATAAAGTATACATTTCTAAAGAAATCAGCAAAAAACAGGAAACATTGATTTGAACATCAAAGAGTAGTAGGAAAAAACTCGAGATATCTGTAACAAATTGCACTCAAAATTCACACAAAGACAAATTAATGTAAGCGTAGCAACGAAATAGGACTAGTTCAAACACTCTTTGAAAACAATACGTATGGCGACGGACAAGACAAGGTTAACATGGACAAGTTATGTATCCATATAATTGGCGCAACAAACTCTTCGTCGATAGTTTCTCTGTAGGATCATTAATTTCGGCTATTGTTGCCTTTCAAAACGATTGCCGTGTAACATAGAGTTAAAATCTAATGACCGCGGACCCTTTGTTACCATCTAATCCAATCTCTTATGTCTCAGGCTAAATGGGAGTAGCATGCACCACAAATGAAAGAAATAACACAAATCCAGGATCTCAGACTTTTCTAAACTGAGAAACAATATGAGAAGGGCTTAATAAGATAGTTTTGTTTTGCCATGTCTATTTTTCATCGCGTTCTTGTTTTCTGTACCCTGTTATTCTATACCATGAGTGGAACCTCCTAGCACAAACTCTTTATTCTCTTTTTATTGTGCAAATGACACTGATTGTGATTATTTATTGGCAGGACCTTGGAAAACAACCAGTTGAGAGAGTTACCTGAGGGTATCTTTCGTGAGAATACCGAGCTTACTGACCTGTAAGTACTCATCATCTAGCTTACATTACCATATCCAAATTCCCAATTAGCCAATCAGAAGCCGTGTCTACTGTCTCGATATTCTAAGATATCAAGTCACTGACCTGATATGGCTACCATATCAGATTTCGCACAAAGACAAAAATATATAAATGCCATATTTTTGATCGAGACGGACAAGACATAGTTAACATGGACAAGTTATCTATCCATGTAATTGGCCCACCGAACTGTTCCTCAATAATTTTGTCAGTAAGATCATGTATTTAGATGATTGTTGCCGATTGTTGCCGATTGTTGCCTGGGTTAGCGGGCAGCAACAATTTATTAGGGTAGCGGGTAGCAATGACTCCGTGCGCTAATAAGCAGCAGTGACTACCTTTTCTAGCGAGAAGCATAGACTAACTGGGCCAGAGAGCAAAAATAGCTTTCCGGGCTAGCAAGCAGCAATGACTGGACTAGCTGGTAGCAGTGACTACCTGTGCTAGCGCGCAGCAATGTCTCCTTGGGTGAGCGAACGGGAATGACTCGCCGGTCTAGCGAGGAAAAGTGACTCTCCGGGCTAACGAACAGCAGTGACTCCCTGCGCTAACGAGAAGCAATAACTCCTTGGGGTAGTGAGCAGCAATGACTTTCTAAGCTAGCGAGCACGAGTTGCTTTCTAGGAAAGCGAGCAGCAATGACTTATTAGGTTAGCGAGCAGATATGACTCCCAGAGCTAGCAAGCAGCAGTAACTTTCCGTGCCATCGAGCACAAATGACTTCCTGGGTAACCGAACAGCAACGATTTTCCATACTATCATTTACCTTCAGAAGAAATGATTATGATTTACTTCTTTTTCATTTATTGAAGGAGAGAGAGAGAGAGAGAGAGAGAGAGTTGAAAGAGTGACTGTAGTCGTGTTTTATAGTGCAGGTGGAGAACAAGGGCTGATAAAGAAGCAGCGAAAATTCTTCTTAAGGGCCCAAAAATAAGATTGCTGACAAATGATTTCAGTGAACTCTAGCTGAAGCCGCTTCGACCTGTCATTTGTAAACAAGATTAAAGAATCGCGGATACACAAACCACTTGATCTAAATACCCTATCCAACCCCACGTTGGGAAAGATCTGCTGCATTTTTTTAGCTGAAGATAGTCACTGATGGGTAGCTTGTGTAAAACGTTGTAGAAACCAGAAACTGCAAAGGACCGCTTACGATACACGCTCCCAACGTAGGATCTACAAGAGATCTGATCAGCTAAAACCATTTACGATTTATTCAAAATATTTCCCCGTTTCTAATTGGTTAAAACCACACGCATGATTCGCTATAACCAAATATTGAACCAATGACATCAAAAGTGCAGCCCTCTGCAAATTATTAAACCGATGACGATAAAATGACGTTAAAAGTGCAGCCCACTGCAGATTGTTAAACCGTCGATCGAGAAAGTAAGGGTACATATGAATGTTTTGCCGCGTAGCACTATGAACACAAATGGTGCAACAGAGAATTAACTCTGAAGTGCAAATTTAAGTGCTGATTAAACTCATGAAAAACTCACTGGGCGTTATAAGTGGTAAGGGGAATCAGGGAACCCAAGGGGACATTGCCTCGTGTAGTTCCCTGATTCCCTTTACTAGGGCTAACGCCCAGTGGGTTATTCATGGGTTCAATTAGCACTTTAATTCACACTTTAATTAATTCTCTGTTCAACCGTTGACCGAGAAAACCTGGGGACAAGGTTGTGTTATTTTTGTTGAGCTGGAAACAAAGATTGACACGGGGAAGCTCTTT
>JAHPZR010007887.1:15000-50000 GCA_019787425.1 Platygyra sinensis | reverse complement strand
TTCAGTTGGCTTGTATCAAGGGACTCAAGAATCGAACATTCGAAGCATACATCAGTCTAAAGCGACTTATTCGAAAGTGCTTTCAGCTATGTTTAATTTTAGCGTACGCCAATCTTTGGCGGAAGAAAAATATTCCACCATTCTACAAACTCGTCGCAACGTATAAAGATTGTCCTAAAACTACTCTAATCTTAAAGCGAGCTTTGGGAAAGGTCACAAAAGAGTAATTCATTATAGAACATAAACCTACCGTCTTAAAGGACATTTCGCGACTCTAACACGACTGTATGCCTGTTGATACGAAAAGGTCAGCGGTATGACCTTCGGACGCCATGTTGCTTATTCCCTTAGTGTTCAAGTCCTTCCTTTTTCTTAATTTTGTGCATAATGACTGTGTATATCGGCATACCTATGAAGTGTTTGTACTAGGGACCATCAGATTGCTTGTAGGTAATCGCTTTGTCGATTTACTTTCACTTCGTTGCCTTTAATTTCAATTTCAATTTCCTTCGCGTTTACACCCTCCATATTTGTAGTTGCAGAAATCATCATACCTATCTGTATGCTGCATTCTTTATTGGCAACCTTCATTAAAGGCTATGGAAACTTCACTTCAGAGAAGTCTATATTAAGTGGCTACCCTGTTTTGCGTGGATCTGTGAGTTTAATAGTAAATACTAAAGTTCGTGTTGGAAATACTTTGCAAATTTGCAGAAAGCTTCCGTGGAATAACCTTTTTTGCACGTTGTAATCCATGAGAACTGAAAAACGCAACTTATTTCCACATACAAAAGAGTTCTCCGAACGTCCATGCCCCTATTAAAGGACATTCCACTGTTGCAAACAGTCAATAATCATGAAATGTTCATACTTTTGGTTTAATTGACTAGCCTTGCTTGTCCCACTAGGGATAAAGCGAATAATTTGAATGGAATTCTAGTTTGATGTGGGGTGAGGGTGAAATATACTTCACTTTAATGTTTTGGTTTATCTTACATTTACTATTTAGGCCTATCAAAAGACACATTAGATATAATCCATGCTTTTGTGAATTGACCTACATGTAAATATTACAATTTGGGTTATTTTCATCAAGGACTTTCATCTGACCCTTTGAAAAATTTCCTTCGATTTCATTGATGGACTAGCGAATTCTCATAAATATCGCAGTTTCCCTAAATTTCGTTGATTTTGTCTATGGTCTTGCGAATTTCAGCAAATTTTGCACTTTTTGTAACCCTTCGAATATATTTCGTTGATTTTGTAAGTGGTATTGCGAATTATCGTAAATTTCGCACTTTTCGTAAATTTCGTAATTTTCGTAACTTTCGATGGGCCTTCCCTGCAACCCTTTGAATATATTTCGTTGATTTTGTAAGTGGTATTGAGAATTATCGTAAATTTCACAGTTTTCGTAAATTTTGTAGTTTTCACAATTTTCGTAACTTTCGATGGGCCTACCTGCAACCCTGTGAATAAATTTCGTTGATTTTGTAAGTGGTATGGTGAATTATCGTAAATTTCGCAGTTTTCGCAAATTTCGTAATTTCCGTGACTTTCGATGGGCCTTCCCTGCAACCCTTTGAATATATTTCGTTGATTTTGTAAGTGGTATGCGAATTATCGTAAATTTCGCAGTTTTCGTAAATTTTGTAGTTTTCGCAATTTTCGTAACTTTCGATGGGCCTTCCTGCAACCCTGTGAATAAATTTCGTTGATTTTGTAAGTGGTATTGCGAATTATCGTAAATTTCGCAGTTTTCGTAAATTTCGTAATTTTTGCAATTTTCGTAACTTTCGATGGGCCTTCCTGCAACCCTGTGAATAAATTTCGTTGATTTTGTAAGTGGTATGGTGAATTATCGTAAATTTCGCAGTTTTCGCAAATTTCGTAATTTTCGTGACTTTTGATGGTTCTTCCCTGCAACCCTTTGAATATATTTCATTGATTTTGTAAGTGGTATTGCGAATTATTGTAAATTTCGCAGTTTTTGTAAATTTCGTAATTTTCGCAATTTTCGTAACTTTCGATGGGCCTTCCCTGCAACCCTTTGAATAAATTTCGTTGATTTTGTAAGTGGTATTGTAAATTATCGTGAATTTCGCAGTTTTCGCAAATTTCGTGGTATTGTAAATTATCGTAAATTTCGCGGTTTTCGCAAATTTCGTAATTTTCGTGACTTTCGATGGGCCTTCCCTGCAACCCCTTGAATATATTTCGTTGATTTTGTAAGTGGTATTGCGAATTATTGTAAATTTCGCAGTTTTCGTAAATTTCGTAATTTTCGCAATTTTCGTAACTTTGGACAGGGCTTCCCTGCAACCTTTTGAATAAATTTTGTTGATTTTGTAAGTGGTATGGCGAATTTTTGTAAATTTCGCAGTTTTCGTAGCTGCGTTCAATCCTGGACATTGCTCATATTTCTAGAGATATTCTTGATTGAGTGTTGTACTGTTTTAGTGAAACCACCTATGACGTCATCACTTTCCTCACAAAAACGTAAACATCTCTAAAATGAAAAAAGATATTCTAAAAAGAAAAATGCCATTCTTCTATACTTTGAAACCCCTTCCAAATAAGCAGCAATTATTTTTCACTTCATAGGCACTTTAAGCTTATCTGATTTTAAAAAGTGATGTTTTTTCATTCCTGACATCAATCAGTGTGTTAACAGTTACTTTGACACTAGGAAAAGTTGAATTTTTTAAATAAATTAATCTCAGTAACATTTTGTTTATTGGGTTTGTTAAATTCGAGATAAAGCAATGGTTCTCGGCTTACCAAGACCAATTTTGTATACGTGGTTTAGTCTCACTAGACTGCCGACTGAGACTGCTTGAGAATTTTTTCTGGATCATTTTCTAAAAGAAACGGCTTTATCTTTTTTCTTCCTGCTTCTCGAAACTGTTCAATGCCTCGGCAAGACTTTTTTGTACCTTATCTTTTGCCTAGTCACGTAAAATATCATCTTAATTCTCAAAACTTTCCACCATTTTAAAACAGCAGAGGGAAAAACTCTGAAATGATGACGTCAGTTGTTCATCTGTCCTCTCATTCCAATTCCTTCTAATCAGTTGGAGTATTGCAGCAGTCTTACAGGATCATAAACTCTCATTAGCAAGTGTCCTCATATATCTTGAACAGCTGCTTTACAGTTTTGATGGCATTTTCAGATTGGACTGTGGGTACTTAATAGGTGATGACCCCACATGGTCAAAAGTTTGTGAAAGGATGGACCTCCAGAATGCTAAACCTTGTGAAGACTGCTTTGAGTTCCTTTATGATGGATCTTGATGTGATAGAGGTTATATTATGTGCACAACCTCTAAGTAGTTGCTATAATAGTTTGATATGACAAGAAGGGTACGCTCGTCCAGGTCACAAAGGTCAACAGCCACTTTGGACCAGGGTCTTACTGCAAAGTTATGTTGTTGGATTGGTTCCTTGCTCTACTCACTGCAGGTCACCATGCAGACATCACACTATTCATTCAGCTCTGTTGTCATCCATGACCAGAAGAGACTGTCCCATGTTTGAAGCATGCAGGCCTCTAAACTGCTATGGGATGCACAAGTTGCTGCCATTAGTTCCTTGCAAAGTGAGAGAGCTCATCTTGTAGATCAAAACGAGGCTACAGGCGCTGAGAAACATCAGCTCTGTTCAAAAGCCAGCCACACTGTATAACTGACAGCAGATCCTGTAATACAGGATCATCTGCTGATGCATTCTTAATTTGAAGCTTTGGGCATCACTGACAGAAAGTGAGGCCTTGTAGTCTATCCTGTCTAGGTCATGCTCCAATACAGACACACAGTATTCACTTCAGGAAAGAAGGTTCTGCCTTTCTTGTATCTAATCTCTAAGTTGCATCTTTGAAGGTGAAGGAGCATTCACTGATGGCATTGCAATGCTGAGTTGAGTGCTTTGTGGAGAATGGCCTCCCAAGGGCTTGTGGTCTGTTTTGACTATTTCGACTCTAACCACATCCCTGCTGTAGATGTATGTACATGTATCAAATCTAGTAGCTAACAGTTCTTTCTTGATCTGCACATAATGTGCCTCTGCTAGTGTGAGAACTCTGGATGTGTAGGCTATGACCTGCCCATTCTGCAATAGTGCACAGCACACCTGACTTTGAAGCGCAAGTTCATTGCTCAGATTGTAGTAATGAAGGACTGGAGTGTGGGTGACTGCTTCCTTCAGTTGACTATGTGCTGTGATCTGTACATTTTCCCAGCACCTTTCAACATCCTGCTGTGTCAGCTCTCGCAAATGTTTTGTTATGTCTGACCTGTTGGGGAGGAGTTTACTGACTGAGGTATTGCACCACTCCTGTCTTATCTGTAGGGGAAGGCATGTTGTGAATCACCTTAACTTTGGCCAGGTCTACTCACAGGCCATCACCAGTTGCCACATACATGTATGCAATAATGAACACTTCCATTTGTCTAAGCTTGAGCTTCTCAATGTTGTCACTGCGATTTTGTTGGTTACTATATAGGTGAACTTTTTGTGTGTGTACTAGGCTTCTATAACCCTAGCAGGTGTAGGTAGAGCTTACTGCAAATGCTCTTGATTGTGATTGTCTTTCTGGTGGAAAATACCTCTTGAAAACACTGAAAATGGCATTTGCAAGACTCTAGATTTCAAAATTTTTACCAGAGGGGGGGGGGGGGGGGGGTTGAGTGCCTACTATTTTTCATCAGCCACCTCGTTCAAAACTTATTGGGAATAAATAAATAAAGCAACTGATTAATCATTAATAGTACTGTTCTTTTCAGGAAGTGAGACTTGTTAAAATTTCTCTGAGGGAAGGCAATTTTTGGCAATGTCAAAACTTTAAATTCATTTTGCTTTGGCATCAGCTGCCCCCAGACCCATCTCCTGTGTGGGAGCCTCTGGCCCCCATAGCCGTCTACTTTCAAAATATCAGCGTCTACTTCAAATATTATTGACAGCCCTGCTGTACCCCAGCTTAGTGTTATTGCATCTCGTTGAAACAGCGCTGCAACACAGTTCAGTTATTGGTCTTCAAATCCTGTTAAATTTTGCAGCCTCAGGTACATTTAAAACAAAAATTTACAAACACTGAATCAGAAACATTGTTCTCAGTTGAACACCATGTTTACCAAGTGAAGCGATCAAATTACTACCTCATCTTGTAGCGACGAACTTCGCAAACGAAGCATGTTTTCAAGCATTTTTCTGCAGCAATGTAGCTGTTCTTCTTCGCTCCCAGCCCGAGTGGGGTTTTGTGTGAAGGACATCTATGATTCACCGCAGAAAATTCTATACTGATGATGAAAATCTGTCCTGCATCTGATCATGAGTGCTGATTGGTTCAATTCGTAATAAAATAATTAAGTCGTAAATATGTGGGTCAGTGAAAATTCTCACCAAAACAAATCTGGCATCTTGTAATTGTAACGATAGTTTGTGTAAAATGGGGTTGACAAGCCTACACATTTGTGCATTTGCCATTCTCTGTTCGGGTTACTCGACCTTTTTGTCGCTTCACTTGTGTTTATGAAGGGCACTTCTTGCTGTGTTACAAGGAGGAATTTTAAGTAGAGTAAAAGTTGAGCTGTTAGACCATGTCATGGCAAATTTTTAGAGGTCATAGGTGTACATGATTTCCTCTGTTATCTGCATATTGTTTTGTGGACTTTGACACCTCTGTTCCAGAGTACAGAACTGATATCATATTTTGCACTTGTACGTTTTTCCTCAGAGATGCTGTAGTTTTACTTCAAGAATGTTTCTTTCAGCTGTCTGATCGAGCTTATGTTTCTCAAGCTTGATGTATAGGTTTATTCTTCCATTGGTTGTTCTGCACATGATCCAAATGTAGCCGTTGACGTGCAAGTCTGTTGAATGTATCATTGTCCGGCTTAGTCAACAACATGGTTTTGATCCTCCATGTAATTCTCATCACATGCCGGTATTTCTAAAATACTCTGTATGTCTGAATTTGCTAGTGCAACATATGTGAGAATGTAAGACATTTACAGCTTGATACAAACTTCTCGTGGTGTGTAGTGAAGGATCGTAAAATGTCTGGTTTCTATTGACTATAACTGCAAATGATAACTTATGCAAAATTACAAAGTTCACGCTTACGTCATCAGTATGGAATTTTCAGCAATAAATCGCAGACGTTCTTCACGTGAAACAACACTCGGGCCGGGAGCGAAGAAGGACAGCTGTTTTCGCAGGCTAGGAAGAAAGGATGAAGGAGTCAGGACTGTGTAACCTCTCCTCCTTAAACACAGGGGGTGTTTTGGTAAAAAATCAGGGGCCAAGAGGTGGGAAAATTGTGACTGCATTACACAATAGCTGAAATATTGCTTACACAGATGAAACAAAGCGAGGTCAAGCGTGGATTTTCAAGATGAATACTGAGAAGAAAAGCCTTTCATGGTCATGTTAACAGCATTATGTTGTCAGGTGTCATGCCCACAAAGGATTCTGGGTATTTTCTGAACTAAGTTGTAAATGAGAAATAAATGATGAAATATGTTTCTTTGATGATAATTACTTCAAATCTGAGGAGTTATGGTAGTTTGGGTATACACCTTTTCATGAAAATGCCCCTTGTCACACCAATGTACAAAAACAAATTCTCGGTTGTGCACTGCTTCCACATAGAGTTCCACCATTACCTGAACCTGGTACATTTGTCGGCTCCTTCCTTAAATTTTGATCATCATTGACAACAACTATTTCAGGTGTTTGTTCTGTGCGATACAACCAACCACAGCTTTAAGTTTCTTGATACAAACATTTGCTCATTGACAAATACATTAAAACTAGACGTGTATAATAATATGTATGTACTATGTATGTGTCAATTCAGGCATAGTAAATGACACAGGCCTGCAGATTGAAAATGTTGATAACATGCATACAGGACAATTTCACATGCATGAGTTGACACACATCTAGGCCACTTGAATGTTTACTAACCATTAACATTATTTTTACCAAAAAGAGTCCTGACCAGTGAATGGCACTAAATGTCATGTCTCACACAGCTACAATACAATACAATACAATACAATACAATACAATACAATACAATACAATACAATACAATACAATACAATACAATACAATACAATACAATACAATACAATACAATACAATACAATACAATACAATACAATACAATACAATACAATACAATACAATACAATACAATACAATACAATACAATACAATACAATACAATACAATACAATACAATACAATACAATACAATACAATACAATACAATACAATACAATACAATACAATACAATACAATACAATACAATACAATACAATACAATACAATACAATACAATACAATACAATACAATACAATACAATACAATACAATACAATACAATACAATACAATACAATACAATACAATACAATACAATACAATACAATACAATACAATACAATACAATACAATACAATACAATACAATACAATACAATACAATACAATACAATACAATACAATACAATACAATACAATACAATACAATACAATACAATACAATACAATACAATACAATACAATACAATACAATACAATACAATACAATACAATACAATACAATACAATACAATACAATACAATACAATACAATACAATACAATACAATACAATACAATACAATACAATACAATACAATACAATACAATACAATACAATACAATACGGTACTTTATTGACAACTCTCCATGCGGGCTTTTCAGTGACAATGCAATTAAGAAAAGTAACAATAGTAAGTAAAAAGACTAAAATAAACTCTAAAACACTATATTATGTATGTATGAAAATTAAATAAATATATAGAATAAATTTAAGACAAGAACTTTTTTAAAAGGTCTAATTTAAGATCGCGTTTAAAACTACTTACACATTGACTTAATTTCAATGTAGGGCTAATAGCATTCCAAATACTTACAATACTTACAGCTACTTCAGTAATCATAAAAAATGTGGGTAATATGGATACAAAATGACAAACATCTGATTTCAGAAAAGTTGGCAGGTACATTTGGTGGATGTAATGTCTATAAATTATAATGATTCCTCTGATCTGCATGCATGGAAAAAGCAAGCTACAATGAGTGACAGCAGTGTTGAGACATCACTTTGCAGTAAAATACAATTTTCAAGTGTCTTTGAAATATTTCTCTCCCCCTTTCCAGTATCCCCCTCCCTCCCTCAACAATGCTGATTTTTTTATCTGTATTAAGACTGTACAAAACACAGCACCTACACAACATATAATTGGGAGGCCAAGGTTTCAGAGAATTAATGTTAGATGCAAATAAAACAGAGTATATTTTCTTACCTTCGTCAACATGCTGCCCATTTCTGGACTGGTCTGAGCCTCTTAAAATTTCCCCGTCTCTATTTTGGGTTCCATTAGAGTTGTTTGGAGGTGTTGGTAAGGCTTCCCCTGCTAATAAAAAACAAGATGATTTTTTAAATCGTATAACCATGCTTTAAAACTAGCTTGTTTCAGTCTTGGCACTATGTGTGGCACAGGTGGCCTAAGCTACATGTAGCTCTCATTGTGAGGAATTATTATGCAAACGTTATGTATGTTGCGGAGAGGACATTTTAGATTTTAGCCTCCAACTTAGTAGTTATTTATTATAACCAAACTGTTTTTATGTCAGGTTGAAGTTCACTATAAAATTGATGCACTATGTACACTGTTTTGATTCAGTCTGAAAAAAATCTGAGATTGACAGCAACAAAGACAATGCTGTTGCGGAGAGGAGATCAGAAAATTTCCATTTTTCAGCACTTAATATTTATGTTTGAATCCCTCTGAATTGACTGGTCATTCTGGAATCTTTAGTCATCTTGTTTACTGCCCTAGTGTATGTTGTTAAAGTATGAGGATTAAAATGAGGAAACATATGACTCTTTATTGGTAGAAATTTTAAAATGTTCAAAGAGGGTCTGTTGTGGAAAGGACATTGCGGAGAGGACAATTTTGTCCATATCCACGAAAAGACTAAGAACAAAAAATTGAAGTGGTCTTTAATTTTCACAATCTTGATACAAGGCTTTAAAATAGGCCATTTCAAGATTTGCTCATTAAAAACCTGAAATTAACTACCATCAAACTCGACACTCAATGTCTTGAGACTTTTATAATATCTGTACACAAAATGTGCATGTATAGAACATGGCCTCTTGGGCAACAAGCTGAAAACTGTAGACTGGCTTTTTAAACCCGAGTTTCCTTGACAGCCAAAATATCAAAATACACTTGTAAGTACTGTAAACAAATGTTATTATGTAAAATAACATGGTCTCTTGGGTAATAAGCTGAAAACTATAGACTGACTTTTCAAACAAAAGTTTCCTTGACAGCCAAAATGTCAAATACACAAGCACTGTAAACAAAGCAGAAACCAAACTTTAGGTACAAAATGTAGAGAACATTTTTAGCTGCCAAAAATACCTTTTCAACTTCCTCATGCCCTGTAATAACGAAAGGCCTATTGCCCTCCAGATGCACTGGCCCATAAAAAATACAAGAAACATGTACTTCATCAATGTCATCTCTTCTGGACCAATCACGTTTGTTACGACCGGCACTGTGCCAAAACTTGAACTTGATGAAGCCATTTGATTTGGCTTCTAGAACTCTACCAAAGTAATAATTGTTGATGTCGTCAACAGCATAATACTTGTCGGGTTTGATTGGCTCAGCTGGGATAGGATTCAGCTTCTTCTCATGAAGCTCAAGGATCATGCTTTTTCTGAAATCGGGAATATCAATTGAAACTGCTTTATCATCAATCCTTTGTTAACCAGGCATCTTGCATACAGAGAAACAAAAACACCACAATCACAGCCATTCCCTTGGACTGGAATATCATTGTGGTTGTTAGTGTAGAACTTCCAGTGACGTTTGTCAAAGCTTTCATCAGCTTGTTGTAGAGCATTGCACATTTTGTTGATGGCTGCATTCATACTTGGCTTAACGAAATCTCCTGGGAGACTGTCCAGAACAGCAAGAAGCTTTTGTTGAGGCTGGACAACAAAAAGGGACCAGTGCTTGCTGCCTATGGAACTGCAAGGTAACAAGATCACATCTTGCTCTTTAACCTCTCCATTTTTTTGCAACAGTTGAGTGAGCATTGACAGGGATCCTCTCTCAAACTGTTCCCAACACAAGACCTTTGTTTGAAGACCATCTGCTTCACTTGCTTTCTGTTAAAGAAGGAGATACTCATCTATGATGAAGTTTGAGAGAAAGTTCTCCTCATCAGTTTTACCATTGCCATAAAGATGCCTTAAATCACTTTCAATAAGACTGCTCCATTTGAAGGTACTTGTATCACTAACAAGTAACCTTACCAAAGGATCTGCATAGCAAGGTAAGGAAAAGGTTGCAGATGCTGCAAGAGATTGATTAAGTGACTGTGGTAGGCCATATTCTACAAAGATGTTGCTCCTAGCAGAAGTTCCCTGAAGTGTTTGAGCTCCCTTGTCTCCTGATACCACTGGCTCGCTACGTATTGGAGGTTTGATGAGGCTGGCAGTGTTGTGTTATCTTTCTCATCTTTAATCAAGATATGCTCTTGGCAGACATCTTTTTGAAAAAACTGCTTTTTGAAAAAATTCCTCTACCTTGTTTCCCTCTTCTTCCGTAAGAGCATCAGACCGCTTCTTCCTTTCAACACTGTCAAGCTTCTTTCTTTTACAAGAATTGTCACATAAGCTTCAAGAACTCCTTTTCGCTTTCCTGGTGATATATCTTCCACAATTTTTGAGACTGGGACTTTCTTAGGGCTCTTTGGCAGGCTGCTTTTCACTCGCTGTACTGCCTTACCAAGGCTTTGAGGGCTTATGAACAGACTTGTAGAGGCAACAAACTTATTCTGGCTACCTGACTTTTTTGCTTTGTCACTTTTTTTACGTTTTCTCTCCTTTTTCTTCCTTAACCGATCCTTTTCTTTTAACTTCTCTCTCTCCTCCACAGACAACTTCGCCATTTTTTCATGAAACTGCTTCTTCTTTCGTTCTCTATCCTTTTTAGGTAAACCTCTAGCTTTTCTGGATCTTTTTTAACTCTTTTCTGAACTTTTTACTTCTTTTAGTATTTGGATTCATTGCTGAAAACTTGAAAGTGCTTTTATCTGTGATAAACAGGTCAAGTTCCTGAAGCACATGGCAATGGGGATTTCCCAGAATACAGTTCCACCTCACTGCACATGCTTGGTTGCAAAACATCTTGTAGGGGCATTTTATGAACAGAGATTGAATTAAACCAGTTTGATAGGGCATTAATGAGCAATAATAAAACTTATCACAACAGTGAGACTTTTTGAAGCATAAAAAAAGAATTGAATTTCATCAACAGATTAAACTTTGAGATTATTATGTCCTCTCTGCACATGCTCAGTTGCAAAACATCTTGTAGGAGCATTTTATGAACAGAGAATGAATTAAACCAGTTTGATAGGGCATTAATGAGCAATAATAAAACTTATCACAGCAGTGACACTTTTTGAAGCATAAAAAAAGAATTGAATTTCATCAACAGATTAAACTTTGAGAATATTATGTCCTCTCTGCAACAGAATTGTCCTCTCCGCAACAAAAAACAACCTGGTATTTAAACATATATTTAATAGTTTATCATAATTTTGATACAATTTAATTTACCCCATGCCATAAATCAGAAGTTCACAAATCTGCAACTTTATAGCATTCCTTGGTCTAAAGTAAACAAAACTTAAAGGTGTCAAAATGTTGCGGAGAGGACATTTGTCAGACAAACTGCAGCTTACAAAGGATTATGGGGTAAAAGTCAGGCTAAAATCGCCACTGCAGAATATCTTCATAATGGATATTTTGTCTACACATCTTTTGCTTGATTTAAGCTTTTTAACTGATTGCAAACACAGCAATAGAATGTCCTCTCCGCAACAGCTATTGTTGTCGATGCAGGTAATTTATTTTAATTTATGAAATAATGACAACAACCCTGTTGACAATTTCCTTTTTCTCCAGACTTCAACCATTTGGCTATAGCCCAAACAGAAAATTAGACCAGATTAAGGCAGTTTTTCTGTAACCCTTTCTTTGCCCAAAATACCGTGGAATGACCCATATGTGAACTTTCAGCTCATGAAACTTGTCATCTACTGTTACATAACGACCGAATTTCATTATGCGAAACGTAACTCTCGCTGCCTTTCAGTATATAATATGCTGAAAGGCGTATCTGATTACATTCTTTGCATACAGTGTGGGTTTAGCATGACTTGTAATCAGAGATAATTATTTGTTTACCTCCAAGGAAAAAATACCTTGACCTTCAAACACTATAAATTTACATATGTTAAAAGGGTTTTTGATGAGCGCTGAGATTTTAATTTTTTTCTCCGAGAAAATTCCACCATTGCTTCTGGCGAAGTAAACACGATCTTACTTATCACCGTCAGTGCATTCCATGGCTGATGCCAGACATAATACCTTTTTTAGCACATTGAATATTCCCTTCGAAAGTGAACAGAAACAAAAATTTCAGATTACAAAATCACCTCCTGGCGTTTTGCACGCAAAATGAAAATAGAGCTTCACTCTGGATAATTTCAGCCTTAGTAGCAAGCAGCTGGTCCCAAATTACATTTTTTGTCTTTGCAAACGTCCTGACATCCATCTCCGAGGGATTTTGGCCAATTTTGACCAAATAAACATTTCTCCCGGCAGCCATGTTCTTTGTCTGAATAGTTAATTCACTAACTTGGCAAAACTCTCCTGAGGGGGGATATGACGAAAAGAGCTGAGAAATGGCCTGTAATTGGCTGATGATGACATCATCCGGTGACAACATTTGGCCGAGTATGAGTTTGGGTTTGGTCACTGACAAAACGACAAAAAATAAACCGAAGACAAACCATGAACCATGCCTGCCTACAGCTGCGCGGTCAATAAACTGTTTTAATCACACCTACACTATATAGAGTCTACAGTGGAACCAGATTTTAACACTTAAGAAAATGATTCTTCTAATGAAGATGACATCTATCTTTTTCTGCCACGTGTTGCCATTTTTTTGTTATAAAGGTTTATGTTATCTATGTTTGGACTTCTGAATTGTGTTCCTTATATCAAGGATTTTGTTGTATCAAAGGTTGTTACATCGAAGTTCTGTGCCATACATGTACATTTTACTGTTGGGCATTGTTATATACAGGACCTGGACAATCTATGAAATCGATAATCAGTGACAATCGATATCAATTAATTAATTGATATTGATAATTGATGAACAATGGATCATGAAAACTTTTGTGATTATTGATTGTCATCAATTATCAATATTAATCGATAATCAATGGGAATCGATCAATTAAAGTGCCACTAACCCCCCCAAATTTTTTCCCTAGTTTCCCTTATTTCATCAGCGAATAAAATCCTTGCGTTTCCACAGGCGTTTGAACTCGTAATTTCCATGTTCACGACCGCGCAAAGTGGGATCTGGGTCGGGCTACTAGTGACGTCACTTCGGGAACCAAGCTGAGACACTCAAGAGACTTTCAACTGAGCTCAGAGGGCTGTCAAAACATTTTTGGGTTATTTGTGAAACATATCATGGGTTAAATGTCAAAACAAGTCAGTCTGCCAAAAATTAGCTCGATCCTGCAGAAAATGAAAATTGGCCCAAAAAGTGATATACGCACTTTTGCACCAAGGCCTTCAAGTACCTAAACTTCATCTCACTTGAACGTTTCCCTGTCTACATTTTGATGTTAGTCAATTTAACATAAAATTATCAACATTTCATTCAATCTGAAACCATAGACTGACCTCCAAAATCCATTCAATGAAATTAAATTTGAAACAGGCAGATAAACTACTTGCGTGGAATTTAACACACAAAAGAAAATCGAAAACTTTTGTTTCTTCAGCTACATGTAAGTGTAGGATTTACTAAGTAAAACGTCAACATTAAATTAAAAACTCAAGAAAGAAAGAAAAACGCAGTGGCTTGCAAAATAGGCTGGCTTCTCAGGCTCGGGCTCAGGCTCGCAAGCTTGCACGTTAGTTACACTCCCCCACCTGGGGGAGTGGGGGGTTCTTGGGTAAATTTTTGCTGGGTATGTGCTGCTGGCCTCTCATAGTCCCTACCCCATCATAGTCTATTCTGTGGCCAATTACAGACTCCATCTGATTCACTTTTGGACAAATATGTAATTTTCGCGATCCCAACTTAGTCACTTTCTATTTATGTATGTACCTTACATATTTGAATAAAGAACACTTACTTTTCACCTACAGTACAAACATTCTAGTGGGAGGCACGGTGGCCTCATGGTTAGTGCGCTCGTCTCTGGATTGAGTGGTCCGGGTTCGAGCCCTGGCCGGGGACACTGTGTTGTTGTTCTTGGGCAAGACACTTTACTCTCACAGTGCCCCTCTCCACCCAGGTGTATAAATGGGTACCGGCAAATTTAATGCTGGGGGGTAATCCTGCGATGGACTAGCATCCCATCCAGGGGGGAGTAGAAATACTCTCAGTCGCTTCATGCTAAGGAAACCGGGATAAGCTCCGGCCTGATGGGCCACTTGGCTCGTATGCAGACTTTACCTTTACCTACAAACATTCTGGTACGTTTGCTAACCGTAAATATGAAGAGCTGTCTTACCCCAACTAGTGAGAGAATCTCAGATAGTGCAAAGCGTTATGCAGGACTGTCAGTACGTTTTGAGTCATCTGCTGCCTGTATGTAACTTGTTAGTTCAAGGCCAAATTGCAAAATAACTTACAATTACCGTTTGTCAAGACGGTTTTAAATTTTACTGTGGTGTTTTAAGTTTAATTTCGTTCATTCTAAATTCATTAATACGTCATCACGTCAAACGTGATACATTTAGTTTTTCAACGCCAACATTTGTAACTTGATACTTTTGTTTTTCTCACAAAGTTTGTAACATGATATCCTTGTTTTCTCAGAAACATACAGAGAAGATATGCTCACTTTTTTCCTGAGAAAAATAAAATAATATTGTTAACTTATGAAAAACTGGAAGAGGAATGACTTTGTTTCAATCAAGAGGAAAATTTTCATATCATCGATAAACAATTACTAATTAAATTATCAAATAGTCACGTCGTGTCTCGGAATAGCATGTTCTTATTGGGTTGCCACCGATGGTGTTAACAGTAAACCAGTTCAAAATACACAATGCTATCGATTAATACAACCGAGAAACGTTTCAACTTGACAGACATCATATACTACATCAATGAATGAGTCCCCTCAAAGACTGACTAAATTTATTTGCGGTTTCCATAAATGCCATAGTGTCTACAGCAATATTTGAGAAGTTTCTTTTGTCACGACATTACTAATTTTAATGGGCCTTTGGCCTAGGGCAAACGTCGAATCCAAGTAGCGTCTAATAAATTTAAAATAGGTGTGACAAAGAGTCAACTTCATTTCAGCGTGGTAGCAAACGTCGAACCTCCGTCGATCCTATTTCACAAGTTGCACGTGTCCCTGTGCTGTTAGGGAGCTTAAGCAACCACGAAAAAATGAAAAATGAAAGAAATTGAATTTAGATTTTACAAGCGAGATTCGTGATGTCTAGATCTTGCTCCATAGACGAGGCAGAACTTGGTCATTTCACGTTGTTGTTTTGCAGAGGACGGCAAAGAAATACAAAGATTTTTAATGCACGTGCTCAGCTATTGTTTTGCTCATAAAACCTTTTGTTAATCACTCAATGCGCGGCTAGTTACTGCTAGGACTTGCCAGCAAAATATGCCGAAATACAGTGCTCGTACAGTTAATTGTGAAAACTAGAAAGAGAACACTCGTATTACCCATAGCTCTGAAAACAGTCTATCAGAGACGACAGCTTTTGGACTAATTGGCATGTTTGACCGTGCTTTTGTTAGCCAACAACAATGGAGCAGCAGTCCTGGCAGTCTTGAGCAGCGGTCCTCATGTCAGCAATGACTTTCTATAGTTCGCCATTCCCGGTCGCAAAAATATCTTTGTACAGCGCATGCTCATCAGGGGGGGAATTAGCGTTTGACAGATGGGGGGAGTATGTATTTTTGTGACATTTGCCCAGTCCATCACATTTGAATCAATTATTTTGTAATTTGCATGATTTATGAATTGAGTTCAGCGTGTGTGTAGAGCAGTGTTTGTTGAAACGCCAAACCACTGTCTCATTATGCGACTTGGCAAGTTGAACCGACGCTAGAGTCGAACCAATTAATTTGAGTCGAATTTAATTGCAGCAAATGTTGCACCATCCATGCGCCTATTTCAAAATAAATAGGTTCAACAAATTAAATTCAACTTAGATTCGGCGTTTGCTCTAGGCTTTTAACTCAGAAATGTTTCAGGTGAATAGATTTGTGAACTTCTTGTTCTCTTTCATAGGAGAGAAAATAAACAAGCAACTGAGGAGATCCATTCGTTTCCCTGTTTAAAGCTTAGCAAACACAAAATAGTTTGAAAACAGAACACTGCATTTTTGAACCGAGCTAAGGATGATTCCAAAAGATACGCTGTCACAAAAGCGTTCTTTGCACTAAAAGGGGGAACTGATATTACCTGAAATATGACTGCTATCACCTGTTAAGACGAGAGTGTGGTATCGCATGCATGAATCTGAACTCCAGAACGGATTGTATCATGCTGACAATGCTAGAGCACATGCATCTTACATACTGTATTCAACCACAAGGAAAAGCACTAAACGTCCGTGTATAATTGGGTATGAAATATATCGTTTACCTAACATATAGTTAACACCAACGCTAATCAATCTGCGTATGTGCTTCATGTAAATCGCTTATTTTCTTAAGAGAATAGTACCACTAGGATAACAAGAGAATATTGGAGCCATATAGTAGAGTTTTGTGATATTATCCAAATAGAAATGTAAGTATGGTATGTTTTACGTAGCAACCAAAGGTACCTACCCCACCCTCTCAAAACAAGGCTAATTAATTAATAGGAATTAATTAATTAAACAAACATTAAAGTTTACACCTTATTGCCCTATTGCCTCATTGCCATTAAGTGCGTTAGCGGCGTCAACCCCCAAACCATCCCAATAGTGCACTCTGCACTAAAAATCAGAAAATGTGCAACCCCATTCTAGTAACGCTATTGAAAATGCAACCCCATGATAGTCAATCCAGTCATGAAAATGTGACCCCATCCAGCGGCACATCCCCATGAGGTTCTTATAAGTAAATCCCCTCTCACTAATGTCACCTGGGTGCATGCAGTGCAAATAAAACTATCATAATGTCAATCTGCATTAATGCACCTATCAATTGTCGAGCCGGTGGGGGGGGGGGGGGGGGAAGATTGATCACTTTGCCCGGGGGTTAGGGCATTTGAATTATCTTGCTGTCCCGGGGGTAGGGATATTTGAATTTTTTGCGTGCCCGTGACCGCAATTCATTTCCCAGGGTGGGGAATTTCAGTTATATTTGACCTCACATTTTTGCCCAGGGGTAGCAATTTTTTGGAAAATGTCGAATCCCCGCCCTATGCCCCACCCCCTGCCGGCTTGACATTGATAGGTAGGTGCATTAAACCACATCAGATACATCAAATAACAAAATTAAGAAATGCATGTGAACATACTTACCTGGACGAAATAATAACTCTGAGCGTATGTTTTCCCTCGACAACCAAATAGGTACCAAGGAAGTATCTGTAGCGGAAGAACATACTCCTACCGCACTCCACTTTGTGTCAACCCTTCGCAAAATGGGAGCACCAAGAGGAACGTCATGGCTTAATCGATTACTCACAACAAAGTTGAACTGTCCGGTGGAAAGATCTTGAGTAATTTCGTGCGGTTTCACACCAAACGAAGTTGAACGTGCATCATCAGCTACCATATGACAACACAAACCATTTGAAAATGCATCATCCCTGGTTTTTTCATTGTTGAATGGTTCAACTTCGAAAGGGCGATGCTTTAAAATTCCGCATTTCTTCCTGAACAAACCATGGCGAAACAATGAGGAATAAGAATCCAGTGGAATGACAGCCAGTCCAGAAGAATTCTGCCAAATTTCGCCACCAACAACAGCGCCATGCAGTTCAATTGTCTTCAACTTTGATTTTGACTTTACAAAGTCCACGCGGTAGTTTTTGACATCGAAGTTCCCTCGAAAGACTTCTTTAGTTGTGACGATTAAGTACTTACTCTTCCATTGTCGATTGATATGGTGTTTGATTAGGCTTCCAGAACCAACTGTTTCATAACCTTGATTTCCTACTGTTCCTATACGTTTCTGAATCCGACAGACTCCTCTTTCACCTTTTCTCTCAATTCTTTTAAGTTCCTTTCTTGTCGTTTGTCCTTCAAATACTTTCGCACACATACTCAAACACTGTTGATTCACAGCCACAAGATCGTCCCCAGACGGCCGGGGGTTGACAGGTGAACGCTGGAACGCTGGAACGCTGGAACGCTGGAACGCTGGAACGCTGGAACGCTGGAACGCTGGAACGCTGGAACGCTGGAACGCTGGAACGCTGGAACGCTGGAACGCTGGAACGCTGGAACGCTGGAACGCCGGAACAAACGCCGGAACGCCGGAACGCCGTTGGTCGGCAGTCGCAAGCTCAAGCATTTCGTGATAAGAATGCAGAAACCATCTCTCTGTATTCTCCTGTGTCAACTTCGAGTTGTGTAAGGTTTTCCTTATACCAACATGACAAAATGAACGTGCCAATCATCACCTTTATTGTGGAATGTTATGACGTCATAAGCATTATATGAGCTTTGTACACAACCTTGTTCCCAGGGTCTCTCTTCTCTGCCTCTCTTGGTCAAAGAAGAGAGACCCTGGGAACGAGGTTGCTTTGTACCAGTATCCGTAACATAACATAACATAACCTTTATTAACGTGTCGATATGTATTTAGCTCTAAGAGCTAATTGTGGACACTTAAAAATTAAAACTAATTAATTAAGCTAAAACTAATTAATTATGATAATTAATCAATAAAATTACAATTAAAAAGCTAAAATTAGTAGATTAAAATTTACATATTTAAATAAGTTTACAATTAACTGTAAAAAGAGTAAAATTATTTACAATGCTAAACCTATCCAGTTTGCTAATAAAAACCTATTACATTACGAAATTAGTTAAATATATACATAATTTAAAAAGGGACTAAAATCTGACATCTCGGTCAGGACTGACACACTTTACAATTGCAGCTCCCGTCCAATAATCCTTTTACGTTCATTCCTCGGATTGCATCTTTGAATGCTTTAAGGCTCGTTTTTTGGCGTAAGCTAATATTCATTTTACTTCATAAATAGGGTCCTAGATATCGGATACTATGTTTACCGTACTTTGTAGTGTTAACTCTAGGGATAGAGAAGTCTTTGTTACGTAAATTGTATTTACTATTTGAGATACGGAAAATGTCAATCATAGTCTTGGGTACTAAATTATGCTTTGCTTTATACACATTAAAATTAAAATGTCTTGTAATCTTCGATTTTCTAAACTCGGTAGTTTTGCCCATTCGAGAAGCTGCTCATACGTTGCTGTTTTATTACTGAATACAGCACGCAAGGCTCGTTCCTGTACCCGTTCTAGCTTCTTAGTGTCTGATGCTCTGCAAAAATGCCAGACCATGTTGCAGTAGGTTAAATTCGGTAGCACCCCAGCCTTGTACAACTGAAGCAAGGCATGAGTAGGAACCAGTTTCTTGAGTCGATTAAGAACACCTACTTTGCTTCCTGCTTTCTTACAAATATCACTTATATGTGAACTATAGTTCAGTCTACTGTCAAGTGTCACTCCAAGAAGCTTAAGGAAAGGTTTAGATTCGACATTCTCACCATCAATTTTGACATTAATTGCTGCATCCTCTATATCCCTGTTACTCAAAATCATTGCACCATACTTTTTATGATTGCCCTTAAGATAGTTCTCATTGTACCATCTTGATATAACCACACCCTCGTTTTTCAAAGTCTGCTCTACTTCGGCTATTGATTCAACAATAACATAAATCTGGTGGTCGTCTGCGTACATTGAGAGATTTGCATCCGTTATTTGATATGTCAAGTCATTTTGGAATATATTCCATAGAAGAGGACCAAAGGATGAGCCCTGAGGACATCCTCTTCTCATATCCTTCCAGTCACTTACCACTGAATTTATAGTTTTACCCTGTTTTGTCTATTTATGAAATACGATCGCATGAGACGGAGTGCTTGCTCTGAGAAACCATATACTTTGATCAATAAGGCTGGATGCAATGAGTCGAAAGCTTTACTCATGTCGGTGGAGAGTATCCCAACTACTTGTTTATTGTCCATAGCTAATTTCCATTCTTCTGTCAGTCTGATAATAGTTGTTTCGCAGCTGTGCATTTTTCTATATGCTGAAATGCAAGAGTCGAAGATACTATCAAAGTGCCGATAAACTTGTCCACTCAATAATTGTTCATACACTTTATTTACTGTGCTTAAGACTGTCACCGGTCGGTAGTTCATTTCATTTAGTGGATCATCCTTCTTAAATACAGGACACCATTCACCTCTTTTCCAAGCCACTGGCCATTTACCTGTATCGATGCTTGTATTGAATAGCATTGTTAGTGAGTCTGCAATCCCTGTAGAAGCAAGCTTCAACATTTTAGGTGCAATAGAATCCCATCCACAGGCTTTCCTAGTGTTCAATTTTTCCAATGCAGATTTGATTTGGGCACTCTTTAGCTTTCTAAATTGGAATATTGGTCCTTCCTGTTCATGTGTACTAGTTCTAATGCTTCCTAGACTTGAGCGTTCTGACAAATCATGCTCATTTAGCATGCTTGCTCCTACACCTCCTATAGCATCTGCCATAGTTGCAAAATAGTTGACCATTATGTTTGAAACATTTGTCTGATCCTTCTCAACTCTTCCATCTGCTTTCCTGATATTGATATCACATTCTTTTTGGCGCTTGTCACTTAGAAAGGGCCTAAAAGTATTATAAAAATCATAAGGCTTAGACTTAAGATGGTCTGCGTTTTTCTTCCAAAACTGTTTAATGGTTGCTTCATTTCGCCATTTCTTCTTTAGCTCCCAATTTTCATTAGTTTTATTTCTAGCATACTTTTTGGCGTATTTCCTTTTTCTCCTGATGGCTTGTTTCCATTCCGTTGTCATGTAGGGTACAGCAACCTGCCTGACCCTCATTTTTCTCATGGGTGTGTGGGTCTCTAAAATGGAATCGAAAAGTGCTTTCCAATAATTCCACTTGTCATCCATTGTGTCAAATATGTTCATCACCCACCAAGGGGCATTTGCAAGTTCTTCATTAAACATTTCAACATTAAGGGATTTCATGCTCCTAAAAGTGACCACTTTCTGGCGGTGTTTTGAAATTTTACTCTCCATCAATGCAAACGTCAAGTAATGATCACTAATCTCTCGATTTAAAACTCCACTTCACTTAAAAAGTTGTGGCTTGTTGGTGAGTATAACAGTCGTCATAATCAGTCACAATCTCTTGTGATCGCGGTCAAGCTAATTTCGTTCCCCTATTCAATTCCCTACCACCCTTAAGGTGCGGGAGTTGTAGCGTCATCAGCTCTGTTATCTTGTTGTGTTTAGTCTAAAAATAAACTCCTTGTCTGTGGTTAAAATTCAAACAACTAAAATCGAGCCAAAACCTCGACAAGCCTGACTATGGACTATTCAGTGGACATCTCCACGGCCAACGCACTGAGTGAGAGGTGGAATCTTCGATCTCTTTCGTGGATGACAAGTCGCCAGATAAAACAACTGCTTTCTTAAATCACGATTTATATTACCGGTAATTACTATTTTGAACTTTTATTCTACAAGTATACTCAATTGTATATAGTTTTGAATTTACAGATAAGAAATTAGGATTTTTTATTTTTTTATAGCTATATATGTTAAGGAGATGGACTAGAAAGGGATAACCTCTTCTACCTTCTTTTACAATTTCTTATGTATTTCTGTCGGTGATTAATTGTGAATAAACTATTATATTATTACCATTTTGTCTTCGGGCTTTTGAGACCGAAACTAGTGAGTGGATGAGTGAGAGTATGATTGAACCTTAATTTAGATTCGGAATTCTATCAATATGCAAATTGGTTTTCAGGAAAGCATGAGCATGGTTTGAAAATGTAAACAGAATAGCAGAAATTATGAATACTAAGAAAGGATTGGCGAGAAGTGCCGTGTACGTTGGGAGAATTGGAAAAGCCTGATGCTTGCCCTGGAGCTTTTCTCTATGGATTTTATTTTTTCTTTACCTAACCTCGGATTTACAAGAGTAGCTGTATAGCTAATTTCTCCGAGAAAAAATTAATTAAACAAATAAAATCGTATATTATATACAGTACATTAAACTACTATTTCCAGAGGTAACAATTGCATTCATTTTCGAAAGAAATGGATGGAGCGACGTCTTAAGCCTGTAAACCTTGGTACAATCGTCTCGAGAAAACCATAGTCTCAAGCATGTTTAGGCATGGCCTACATCCATTGCAGAATGCACAAAGAAAAAAACATTTTTGATGTAAAATCGCGTGCGAACAATAAGACAGGCATGAATCCTAACCAGTGTTCGTACTTTGGGATCGACATTAATCCGGCTGATGACTCGTCACGTGGTTTGAGAGGCATGAGCTATCCAAACAGCCTCGTTGGATTACAAGTCCAAATGTCCTATAGCTACCTGAAAGCGAATGGCCTCAACTTCCCCTGTCAAATATGAAGTAATAAGAAAATGTCAAATAACCCCGTCATATATGAAGAAATAAGTAAACAATACTTGCGTTCAATCTTAGACATAAGTGTGTTCAAGGGAACGCAGACATTTTAAAGAAGCTCACACGCTTCTCTGAGTGGCACCGCATGAAAAAGTCCATTGCCTGGATTCTCCGCCTGAAATGAAACTCGGACGAAAGGGCATTGCTACCCAAGGATGGAGCTCATGAAGTGGGAGGTGCAGCAAAGGTGAAACACAAGCCCCTGAGAGTAGAAGAAGTGGATAGAGCAGAGAAGACCATTCTGAAACTAGTACAAAGTGGTTCATTTCCCAAAGAAATAAAAGCTCTATAGAAAGTTTAACGAGCAGATTGTCAGAGTGACCGCCAATTTGCAAAGGCAATGAAGTCCGAAATTAAGAAATCTAGTGCCTTGTATCGCCCTGATCCTTTCCTGGACCGTGACGGATTCTTTTGTGTTGGCGGAAGGCTAAGCAGGTCACAAAAGTTTTCAGAAGGCTTTAACCATCCTGTGATCCTCCAGAATAAAGTTTTTAACGTGGACCTCATAGTCCTCGACGCCCATAAGAAGGTAGCCCATGCTAGCAGGGGCATTACCCTGAACGAAATAAGAAGTGAATACTAGATACTAACGCCAATTCTGTTGCGAGACATTTCTTGTGCGTAGTGTGTCGTCGTCTTCGTGGAACGACAGATGACAACAAGATGACTGACCTTCCTAAGGAGCCAATAACACTCTCTCCTATCCTCACGTACAGTGGCATTGACTAGTTTAATCAATTTTGCATCAAGCAAGGACTGAAAAATGTTAATCGCTATGGAGTACTGTTAAAGTGTCCCGCTATCCAAGCGGTGTACATCGAAACGGTCGACTCATTGGATAAAGATTTCTTCATAAACGCCCTACGACGATTCATAGCAAGGAGAGGGCCAGTACGTGTAATCAGACCAGGCACCAACATCGTGTGAGCAGAGAAAGAACTAAAGAAAGCTCTAGATGAGCTGAACCACAGTGCAATCCAAAACCGGGGAGTCTTCAATGCTGATTGTATTATCCAATGGAAACCAAATCCTCCAGCTGCGTCCCATATGGGTGGCGTTTGGGAGCGCCAGATATGGTCTGTCAGATCGGCTTTATCTGCATTGATGCTAGAACACGGCCATACCCGAGACAATGAGTACTTTAAAACCCTGTTAACTAAAACGAATCATCAACAGTCGGCCTCTTACTGTCCCGTCAAGCGATCCCGAGGATCTGGATCCAGTCACACCAGATCACTTACCGGCTACGAAGACAAGGGTCGTCATGCCTTCTCCAGGAAACTCTCTCAGAAAGCCGATTTGTACCTCCATCAATGATGGAAACGTGTGCAGTTTCTTTGGAATGTTTTTCGTCTACATGGAGAAAATAGTACATCCAAAATCCACAACGAATAGTGAAACTGAACCGCCCTAGAAAAGACTTCGAAAGGGAGACCTAGTTCGGAACGTAGATAATCGAGCGCCAAGAAACGACTGGAACATGGCCCGGGTTGTCGACGTACACCCGGATTAAAATGGACAAGTAGGATTGGTCAAAGTCACCAGGGCAATGACAACCCTAGATCATGCAGTGACCCAATCGACCAATTCGCGCCGATACTGGAGAATAAAGAATATAGACCAGGGCAAATCCCCGCCAGAGTAGAGAACGTTGTTATTAACTTTATTGAAGAACTGAGAACTCAAAATAGCGCTTAAATAGTAAACTCACACAGGAGCCAGATGTTACCACCGTGTTGCTGCACTTAATTCTTTTATCCCATTGCCTGAGCTTTTCGGCAAAAACGCCTATTTTAAACAATTTGGAGATTTACCGCCTGGATGTGAGCCAAATTAGCTCCAATGTACTAAAAAAGACCAAGACTTAAGGCTTTTCGGCTTTTTAACTTTTTTTGCCGTCCTTCCTTTTTCTCCTCTTCTTTTCTTTTTGCAGCAGTGATTCACCTTCTACTGGGCTTGCTTTAGTTTAAAACGTTCTGACAAAGCATCATCGAGACAGGAAATTCTTAGCATGCTACTTAAACCCATGAATAACCCACTGGGCGTTAGCCCTAGTAAAGGGAAACAGGGAACCACACGAGGCAAAGAAAAACTCTTTTGACCTCGGTAGGAATCGAACCCACGACCTCCGAAATAGATCTACCGTTACTCTGCCGACTGAGCTACAAGGTCGCACAGAGAAAGAATTAATTTCTTTCTTAAGAATTACTTTCTCTTCGCCGCGATTCACCATCTAAATTGTCCCCGACTTTCTCTGTGCGACCTTGTAGCTCAGTCGGCAGAGTAACGGTAGATCTATTCCGGAGGTCGTGGGTTCGATTCCCACCGAGGTCAAAAGAGTTTTTCTTTGCCTCGTGTGGTTCCCTGTTTCCCTTTACTAGGGCTAACGCCCAGTGGGTTATTCATGGGTTTAAGAAGCACTATAATTTACACTTCAGAGTTAATTCTCTGGTTCCACTATTTGTGTTCCCAGTGCTACGCGGCACAACATTCATATGTACCCTTACTTTCTCTTCGCCGCGATTCACCATCTAAATCGTCCCCGACTTTCTCTGTGCGACCTTGTAGCTCAGTCGGCAAAGTAACGGTAGATCTATTCTGGAGGTCGTGGGTTCGATTCCCACCGAGGTCAAAAGAGTTTTTCTTTGCCTCGTGTGGTTCCATGTTTCCCTTTACTAGGGCTAACGCCCAGTGGGTTTATTCATGGGTTTAAGTAGCACTATAATTTACACTTCAGAGTTAATTCTCTGGTTCCACTATTTGTGTTCCCAGTGCTACGCGGCACAACATTCATAATTCTTAGCATGGCCGAGTAGCTAAGGGTTGCAGAAAATTTTGCTGTGCGATTTTCAGTGAAATTTCTGAGCATTTTCGTGGATATCTTAGGCTCCATTAAGCTAATCACTCTGATCTGGGTATCATTAAAAAGATCTTTTCCTCCTGCAGAACTTGAGTATAAATGATGGCAATTTTGATCAAGTGATGACTTCAGAAGTGGAACAAAGGCCAATGCTCGTCATGGGCGGTTACGGCCGGCACAGGAGTCAAGGGTTAATTTTTTTTTTCGTTTGCACGCGCATTCTATCCATCATCATCACGTTTGCACAGGAAGACATAGAGGTTGACATAGACAAGCAGTGGAAAATGTAGTGAGTCTGTATACGGAGTGCAGAAATAAGACCATTGGTTTTTAGAACAGGCAGCGAAAGGTGTGGATAACTCCTAGGACATGGACTATGATTGAAGAGTGGAGAGGCACATGCATAAAGAAAACTCTCGCAAAGTCACAAAGGGTTAAAGAGAGTCTGAAGGTACAATAACAAAAGATCAACACCAAAGTGAAAAGGTTAGTAGGAAAGGACAAGTGAAACCACCTGGACAAACTTGCTAGTACAGCTGAGAAGGCAGCGGCAGATAATCAACAAGGTACTCTATACCTTACCGCCAACGCTACAAGTGGAAGAAGATTGATAAAGGACAAGCAAGGACAGCAGCTAACGTCAAATAAAGATCAGCATGCTAGATGGGCTGAACACTTCAAAGGGCGACAGACGTAGACGTCAATACTAACTCACAATCTATGTAGGACTATTACTGCACTGAAGAATGGAAAAGCACCTGGTTTGGACAATCTCAACGCAGAGCTAGCAGATCCAAATTAAACAGCAGACATCTGTCTTCCACTCTTCACTGAGATATGGGAAGAGGAGAAGGTTCCTCAAGGTCATAATCAAAATACCCAAGTAGGATGCTCTCTCTGACTGCAGTAACTGGAGAGGAATAACTTACACTGCTGTCTATTCCAAGCAAAATCTTTTGTAAGATCGTCATTCCATGCATAACATCAGCAGTCGACCAGACCTTTAGGTACGAACAAGCGGGATTGTCAAGATTATGTTAAGTTAAGCTGCATTGGTTTGTTTCTTATGTCGAATCGTAAGATTAGTCAGGCATCCCTAACTCGCATAGCCCATGGGGGCTGGGAACTGTTCAAAAACATTATGGGATGAACGAAAGAAAAGAAGCACATGGCTGCGAGCGACTTTGTGAACTTATGTTAGTCTGATTAAAGCTGTTCATTTTATTCAATTGAAGGTGAGTCGTGAGTATGTTGTCAGAAGAAGCAGTTCCGCCAGGATTTAGAAAGGGCAAAGGATGCACCGACCAGATATTTGATATTAGGAACATTATCGATCAATGCTCAGAATGGCAACATAGTCTCTACATCAACTTCATTGACTTTCGCAAAACTTTCGTTAGCATACACCGGAAATAGCCACGGCGGGAACTGAGGACATCACAATATTTAGAAAGACGATTGATGATAGTTGGATCTGGCATTTCGTGCGGGGCGTCAAAAACTTGAAGATACGTGAGCGGTCGGTCAACATCTTGAACGGCAAAAGGCTGGTCGCGGAGCTTGATAACATTTTTCTGAAGAAAGTTTTCTTTAAACTGAGCACATCTGAACGTAAGGACGATCTCTCCGGACGATTGGCGTTGAACACAAGAAATGTCAGAACTGTTTACTCCAGCATCTTTCAAAGCATCAAAAACTTCATGTGCAGGCACACGGTATCGGGGGGTAAAAAAGGCAGTTAACGGTCTTGACGGCAACTCATTTTCCTGGTCTGGCACGTAGGCTACGGGCAAATCATTATCAGGCCGACTGGGTCGGGCAACATCAGCATATCCAACATCCAGCTGTTTTATAGCAATTTCCCCTGTAGCGTCGGTAATAGTGACGTCTGCTTTGAAGTTATGTCCGGGGTACGTCAAGGCTGTGTGATGTCAGCTCTACTTTTCAATCTTGCAGTTGACTGGGTCATGCATCATATCACGGGGAGCAGACCAGGGGAATCCGGTAGACACTGCTCTCTAGAACTGAGGACCTTGACTAAGCCGACGATGTAGCTCTTTTATCTTACATATCCCAGCACATCCAGGAGAAAACGAACAGGCTTAACTTTTATGGGTAGCAGGTTTGTTTGGCAATTTATTGAATGTGATAAATCGAAGGCTATGTATGTTGGCAACAGAACAAACCCAAAATTGGAGACACCTTTAACTGTCTTGGAAGTGCCATCTGCTAAAACGGAGGTGCCAGCGATAACATCCGCAACCGACTCAGTAAAGCAAGATCAACTTTTTTAAAGACTGAAACGGGTGCGGAAGTTGAGTCAGTACAGCACAGAAACTGAGTGAAGATCTACAGAAGTTGTGTATTGTCTACACTACTTTATGGTTCCGAGTGCTGGAGGATGGCAAAACAAGACCTGTACAAATTATCCAGCTCACACAACCTCCCTGCGTAGAATCCTTTGCGTTTTCTGGCCCAGTTCCATCTCAAATAAGGACCTTCTACAACAGATAAACCAGGACGACATGAGAAGAATTCTGAAGACGTGGTGTTGGAGGTGGGTTGAACATGTATTAAGGAAGAATAGTACTTCCATTACCAGGACTGCAATGCGTTGGACACCAGCAGGAAAACAGAAAAGAGGGAGACCGAGAACAGCATGGCACAGGACAGTAGAAGAAGAGTTGAAACAACACCAAGTATGCTGGAGCACAGTAGAAAAGACCGCAAAGCTCCGGTTGGAATGGACAAATCTTGTTGCCGCCCTTTGCTCCCGGGGGCGGTACGGGGATGAGTGAGTGAGTGGGTGACTGAGTTAGTGTTCTTAATTCTTATAGCAAGTAAAAATTTAAAACTTTCTTTTACTTTGAAACCGCGCTAACCACTAACAACGATTTCAAACTGATTCGTTCTGTTTTTGACGTGCGTCAGATTCCGCGTGAATATAAATCGTTCTCGGACAGGTCAGACTTGCAGTAAAGATATAGTAAAAATGTGAACCTCCGTTTTCTAAGTCACGGAAGTTCGTTTTGCTCCTTCAATTTATGGCCCGCACGCTCCGTGCTTGGCCCATAAATCGAAGGGGAAAAACGAACATCCGTAACTTAAAGTACGAACCTCGAGCTCGGTTAGAAAGTGGTAAATATAAGACGCCGTCAGCCCAATGTTTAGCTCGTGGAACTCCGCTCTTACAGAGTTCTAAATGTCACGTATCTTTGAACGTTTTTTCATTTTTTTCAAGGTTAATTTATCGCCCTCCGAATCAAACGTTCGATAAAAAGTAAAAAGAAAAAAAGATGAAACCACTCCTCCCATCATAAGCTTGGGCTTCCTGTGTAAGGTTGAAGCAGGGGCACACAGGGAACACACCATTTTTTCAAAATATTTTCATGGCTAAGATTAAATCTGCTACCCGCTAGGGATACCCAGGCTTACTTGAGAAAAGAAATAAACTCCTACAAGAAATGGTCAAAATGAACGATTTTTAATTTTTTGAATGAAGACAAAAAGCTTACTCTTTTGAGTATAGAGATGTTTGAAAAATTAAATACACATGAAAGGGTAAACGGCAGTCAAATCTGAAACAGAAAATTTAGCATACGTTTCAAAGCATAACTTCGTCAAATGCACTGGATGGAAAAGTTCTATGCTAAAAACTCAAAACTTATACTTAAACACCAAATCCTTAAAATTTCAGTTTAATCGGACAAATTCTTCCCAAATTAAATATCTTTTCTCAATGCAAAGGAAAAAATAAGTCGCTTTGAAAAAGAAGAGCTCTGAACTTACAATAACAAATATTCTTAGAATAAATCTTCAATAATCTTTTAGTGTTCCGTGATCGTAGAGTACATCACAAAAAGAAAAAATTTTCATCACTAGAGTACGCAGCCAAATAAAACTCCATGTAGTCAAAATTGAACGCGCTTTGTATTTGTATTACATCAAAGAGCGCCTTAGAGAAAACAGATCACTGGCTCGACAGATAACGTTCAAAAAGTACGAGGGAACGGGAATTTTAAGAAACGATTCTATACATTTCCCAAAATTTTATCATCGCGCGTTTTGCCGCTTTTGAGTGAATTAAACTTCACCAGATTTTAAAGCCTGCTTCCACTTCGCCTTAGCACTTGACTTACGCTTTTGTGCGTTTTTCTTTAAGTCTTAAGCTCGTTTTTTACTGATTTTAAGTTTTGTTGGTTGTTCCGATCTTTCAAAAAAGAACGTTCCTCGTTCCTTGTTTTTGTGTTCCTATTGACTATAAGAGGACCACCTTTTTTACAAGGTAGGAACAAAACGTTCACTCTGGTGTAAAAGAGGAACGTTTCGTTCCGAGTTCCTATCTATGAATGGAACACACTGTTCCCAAATTGGTAAATTAGGACTGTTTTGTTCCGAGTTCCTATCTGTCAATGGAACATATTGTTCCCAAATTGGTCAGTTAGGACTGTTTTGTTCCGAGTTCCCATCTGCAAATGGAACAGTTTGTTCACAATTGCACATTTAGCACCGTTTTGTTCCGAATTCCCATCTGTGAATGGAACATATTGTTCCCAAATTTGTAAATTAGGACTGTTTTGTTCCGAGTTCCTATCTGTAAATGGAACACACTGTTCCCAAATTGGTAAATTAGGACTGTTTTGTTCCGAGTTCCTATCTGTAAATGGAACACACTGTTTCCAAATTGGTAAATTAGGACTGTTTTGTTCCGAGTTCCTATCTGTAAATGGAACACACTGTTCCCAAATTGGTAAATTGGGACTGTTTTGTTCCGAGTTCCTATCTGTAAAAGGAACACACTGCTTCCAAACTGGTCATTTAGGACCAAATTTAGGACTGTTTTGTTCCGAGTTCCCATCTGCAAATGGCACAGTTTGTTCACAATTGGACATTTAGCACCGTTTTGTTCCGAATTCCCATCTGTGAATGGAACATATTGTTCCCAAATTTGTAAATTAGGACTGTATTGTTCCTAGTTCCTATGTGTAAATGGAACACACTGTTCCCAAATTGCTAAATTAGGACTGTTTTGTTCCGAGTTCCTATCTGTAAACTGAACACATTGTTCCCATATTTGGCCATTTAGGACTGTATTGTTCCGAGTTCCTATCCGTGAATGAAACATATTGTTCTCAAATTTGTCATTGGGGGAACACATTTCGGACCATTTTGTTTCGCATTCCCATTTGAAGCAAACAATAGGGCGTGCACAGCCCTGCTTGGGCAAGTTTGATTGCATCTAAGTGTCATGAATTTTTCACAATAGTAGTGAGGGCATGCCTTAGCCAATACATATGCAGTTCCTTTATTTGTCATCGGTTACGGTGGGCCAAATGTTCTAAAAAATCAAAATGAGCAAGAAGTGCAAAGTCAATTGGTCGGATATCGATGGAGCGTCACCCAAACCAAAACGCCTTCACTTGGAAAAGGATGAAGCCGACAATATGTATCACTGCCCAATACAAGAGTGTGATCATGATGGATTTCAAAGTCAAAGAGGGTGCAGAAAACATGTTAATACCAAGCACAGTTGGTTCTTCTACTTTGACGAAAAGCCCAATTCGAAAGAAATCGATTTTGCAATGGAGAACACAATTCAAGATCAAACAAGTGAAACCAGAAAGCATGCTGTTAAGTTACTTCCGTCGTTTTCATCATCGTGTGATATCGGCGAAGTATTCACGAAATGGTTGACTGGAAGTGGTGGCGGTTGCAAGAAAGATCGCACAGCTCAACAAATAGTGACAAGATGCTTGAAGTTTCTGAGATTTTGCTGCGAAGACGAGGAAGAGTTGACTTTTGACGTGGTGGACTTTAGTTTGTGTTCTCCAAATTTGTTGTTCAAGTTTATCGACTACTTACAAGACGAATGCAAGCTTGGACACGGTGGGCGTTTAGGCTACATAGATGCAATTTCTGAAATGATCGACTTCAGAAAACTTCACGGCGCATCTGAAGCAGTTCTTGGAAAGTTCTCTGCAACAGAGTTGTACCTCAAAAGAGCGCGAAATACAGTTGCAAAAATGATGAGGTTGCAGTGGACACAAGATTTTGACATTGAGACACTGGAAGCAAGAGGTCACTGGGCAACAATGGAGGAATTGTTGGAGGTCGTGAAATTTCATCTGCCGCGCTACGAAAATACCGTGAAGATTTGCAAATCGAGTCCAGCTCAAGTTAACCCTTCAGACTTGACATTTGCCACGAAATTCGTAGCCGTGTATCTGTTCATCAAAGTGAAGGGGTCACGTCCCATGACTTATCAATATTTGACGGTAGACATGATTGCCACAGCTAAGGAAAAGGGCGGATTCATTGATCAGAAAACGTTCAAGACTGCTGGAAAGTACGGATTTGATTCTTTGATTCTGACAGATGCAAACATGCAAGTGCTCAATGGCTACATCTCTTACGTCAGACCACTTCTCAAACCCCAGTGTGATTTCGTTCTGGTCAACAGAAATGGCGGCCAACATGGTAAATTGGGCGAGATTATGAGCAAACTGGTTTTTGATGCAATTGGAAAATACATTCATCCTACGCGATATCGCCAAATTGTTGAAACGGAAAGCCTCAATCAGCTCACCAGCGAGGAGCAAAGGATTTTGTCGGAAGACCAGAAACACAGTTCTGCTGTTGCCAAAGTTCACTATCAAAAGCGGAGATCGCGCGAAGTTGCTGTGAAGGCTCACGAGTGTCTACAAAAGCTTCAAGGAAGCAAGGGGTCAAAAGTGGACGAAGATGTACAGGCGAGGTTTGGTGACTCAACTTCTAGCTCGACAATGTCGGTTGAAACTATGGAAAAAGCAAGCTTATCTCCCCCCAGAAAGGTTGTCATTCCCACTGAGAACCTGCGAACTCAGAGGAAACTTCATCGAGTGTTGAAATTTACGGCAGACGAGGACGATTTTCTCAGGCGAGGAATTAACAGGCATGGATATGGACAATGGACGGCCATTCTGAGAGATTCCGATTTCAAATTCCAAGAGGGTAGAACGGCGGATTCTCTAAAGAAAAGGGCTGGACTCAAATTTTCTTAGGTAGAGTTCACCTACTAAGTTGTACTGTTTTCCAAACGCCAAGATGTCTTTTTTTTTTTTTAATTAAAAGAGCTTTGCTGCTTGAAAGCTCCCTTTGTAGGGCGATTTGTAGGACTGCGGAAACAGATAAAACCTCGTTGCAATGCACTGTTTGAAGACATTTACTTTTCTCCTTACCAAGACTACATCTTGTGCATGCTGAGTATTTTACTTAACTTTCAACTGATTATCTCACTTAATTTCCAAATAAGTCACTAACATAAGCTACATTTAAACGCTTTCAGTTCACAAGATCTGAGCTGTAATGAAGAGCAAAAACGATTTCATGGAACATCGGCTATAATCAAATTCGTGGACATAGACAGCGTTCATTCTTTACGGGAAGGCAACTAGAATTAAGCCTTAAAAGAGATCATTTTTGACTGGAAAAATAGTTCATTATAGTGTTCTGAGCCTTTCGGTGTCCGGGTTGACTGCTGGCGGGTCTCTTTCGCTTCCTAGTTGAACTCTCTCTGAGCATTGCTTCCGATAGTGCGCAGTCGTTGTTTTCTCGGAACAGTCTACGATGGCCACTCGTAATCGGCACGGGGGTAATGAACATTGCTTCTTCGTCACTGTTCTTTTCAGTTTCAGGGCAAGCTGGCGAAGGCTCCTCTAGGGTATCTTCCGACGATTCTCCGAGATCATTGATAGTCGGTAATGTCTGGACCATCGACGCTAAAGCAAAAAAAAGGTCAAGGGTAAACCGAAGAAGTGTTGATTTGAGATAAGAAATTGTACCACAATAAACCTTTGAGAATTGCTAAAGAGACGCGAACAATTTGCAATGACCTGTTTGTTTAGCTGTTTTCTATATCTCAGATTTGACGGTGACAAGACAGTTGTGATTTATTCAATTCTTCATTTCTGAACTGTAAAGATTCTAGAACAATGAAAGTAGAATATATTAATATATGAGATATTTACAGTTTTAACTAGAAGTAAAATAATTAAAACATCTTTGTTCTCCGTGATATCCGTCAAATCTGCCCAATATAGAGATTTCTTACAAGAGGTTGAACTTCCAGTTTGTTGTGGAAGCTCGACTGTGGTCATTTTTTCTAAAACACGGCGGATATCACGGATTTGATGGTAACAAGTCAGTAAAGATTTATTTAATACTTCTTTTTTAAACTGTAAATATTTTTATAACAATGGAAATAGAATATATTAATATTTGAGATATTTACAGTTTTAACTAGTCGTAATAAGTTAATAGAACATCTCTGTTCTCCGCGATATCCGTCAAATCTGCCCAGTATAGAGATTTCTTACAAGAGGTTGAACTTCCAGTTTGTTGTGGAAGCTCGACTGTGGTCATTTTTTCTTAAACACGGCGGTTATCACGGATTTGATGGAAACAAGTCAGCAAAGATTTATTTAATACTTCTTTTTTAAACTGTAAATATTTTTATAACAATGGAAATAGAATATATTAATATTTGAGATGTTTACAGTTTTAACTAGTCGTAATAAGTTAATAGTACATCTCTGGTCTCCGCGATATCCGTCAAATCTGCCCAATATAGAGATTTCTTACAAGAGGATAAACTTCCAGTTTGTTGTGGAAGCTCGACTGTGGTCATTTTTTCTTAAACACGGCGGATATCACGGATTTGATGGTAACAAGTCAGTTAAGATTTACTTAATACTTCTTTTTAAAACTGTAAATATTTCTTTGAACAGGTTGAACTTCCAGTTTGATGTGGAAGTTCGACTGTGTTCATTTTTTCTTGAAGAAGGCAGATATCACGGATTTGATGGCAATGAGCCAGGTCTGTTATTTTTGCACTTCTTTCTTTAAAGCTGGTCGACATTCAGCATTTCTTTCTTAACATGACAGATTTCGCGGATTTAATGAAGACTGAACGGAGAAGGAACGTTTGGGCCTGTTTTTGTCGTTCCCATAATTCAGATGCAAAACCACACTCTATTGCTCTTAAAAATAAATGGCAACTTCAATTTTCCTTGAAAAAGTGCCCAAACGCCGTTTTTACACTTTGTCTTATCAGACAACACTAATATAATGAGCATCAAATGGTTAATTGCACAGATAAATTGAAAGTTTGAAGAGGAACAAGATTTTTGGGAAACGATTCCCCTCCGTTATCTGGTCTTGCTCTTCTTTCTTTTTTCTATCTTCCTCCTCCTTCTTCCGGTCTTGCTCTTTTTTCCTTTTTCTATCTTCCTCCTCCTTCTTCTTGTCTTGCTCTTCT
>JAHPZR010007887.1:7500-10000 GCA_019787425.1 Platygyra sinensis | reverse complement strand
GGCCCGATATATTGAAATGCGCATGCGTCGAGTTTATTTGAGCATGCGCACTGAGGTATAAAAGCGTTTTCAAAACGGATACGGCGTTGTAGTGTGGACGGGCGAAAACGATACGAAAACAATAAGTGTGGACGCCAATCTTTTTGAAAACGGAGCAAAACAGCTCCGTTTTCGTTTGAAAACGGATTAGTGTGGACGGGGCCTAAAGATGAAATGTATGTTTTGATTAATATTTATGCTCCCAACAAATAAATAACTGTGATGCAGAAGAAAACATTACTATGGGTGGAGATTTTAAATGCCTTCCTAATCCATTTTTTTTAAACGAAAGAAGGTCTTTTAAATCGAGAAAATCTGTTGTAACCATAATTGACAATGTACAAGAAGAACTTGATCCTGTTGATATATGGAGAGTCATTAGAACACTAAAAAAAATTTTTACACGGAGCCAAAATCTCCAATGACGTTTTGTCGTTTGGATTCCTGGCTGATTTCTAATACTTACATGATCTAGACATAATTGAAACTATTAAAAACAGATAATAATGCAACTTCCCTGGACCTCGTTAACGATTTATCAACGGACCTAGTGTCTGGAAAAATGAATTGTTCTCTATAGATGACGAAGACTATATTAATGATATCACAAAGAAATTACCATTACTTGGTTAGCGAAAGGCCGTAACAAACTGTCGGACAGTCAAAGCATTTGGAACTACATGTTTGAAATACAATTATATAAGAGCACACAATTTGGTATTCGAAAAGACGAGCACGGGAGAGAAATGACAGAGAAAAATCGTTTCACGAGGAAGGTGAAAGGTGAAAGGCTCTTTCTGGATACCTGGTGACCAATCTCCCTTAAAAACGTGGACGCAAAAGATGTGTCTAAAGCTATAGCCACTAGAATGAAAAATGCCCAGCTGAACATTATCCACCATGTGCAAATGAACCGGTTTTATATAGAAGAACGCTATATCAGTGAAACAGTACAATAAATTTTCGACATAATTAACTTTAACAAATCGTACAAAATATTCTTGGTTTATAATGATTTTCGTTGAGTTTCGGAAGGCTTTTGATAGTCTGGACCGGAATTTTCTTCAAAGATGTTTAGGGCCGTAGCCAGAAAAAAACTTATGACTGAGGCAATCGGTCGATGGTTGAGTTCTCTTCCTAGGTATTATAAATGCTTATGATGACTATAAACAACACCGAAAAGCGAAAGAAGTGACTGAGGCAAGTGTCTCTACTGGCCTGTTACTAGCTACAGCCCTGACTCGTTGGGTAATGACTAATTCTAAAAAACATACAAAACTCCGCTATTAAAAATTGTGTCACCTCCACTTCACTACTGAACGAGGAGTCAGGCAAGGAGATCCTTGGCGAATACCAAATAACATACCATATAGGGGTGGTTTTCACGTGACGTCAGAAAAAAACCAAAATTAAAATTTTTAGTCATTACCGTTATCAGGTAAAAGTCATTTTTAAACATATATCTGTTGGCCTGTCTTCAGCCCGGTAGACTGCTTTGTTTTGAAAATAGACTTGACACGGTATTTTCACAATGCGTGACATCGGTATTGTTTCTTGGTAACATGTTACATGCACGAAAATATCGATTCGCCTTATGTTTTCCAGTTCTGAGTAACCAATATGTCGAGAGAAGTGCCTAGGCGAATGTTTTCAAGTTTAACAGAGAGAATAAAAAAGTTTTGAGAGAGCCAAAGTAAACTCCAGATGTTTCCACTGGTTTCCGGCCGCCATGTTGGAGTCCCTCAGACGGGCTCCAACATGGCGGCTCCATACTAAACATTATAATTTTCGGTGATACCTTTTGCCGAATAACTCGAGTTCGGAATATCGCAGTTGCCCCCGCCAGGAAAACTAATAGGGGTGAAAAACAAAACGTCCGACTAGAAACCCTGTCTGTATACGGGAGATCCCTGTGAAGGTTTGTGCCCCCGCAGACAAAAAATCCTAGGTACGGCCCTGCAGTATGAATGTCACATGGGATGATGCCTGTATATTGAAAATGTCGATGACACGCATACAGGACAATTTCACATGCATGACTCTACTCAAAATAGTCCAGTGAATGGCGCTCAATATCATGTTTGAGTCCTAAATAACAAGAAGATGGTGGGCAAGATTTGACACTTCACACAGATACATTCAGCTACTCCAGGAAACTTGGGCAATGTTCAGAATCCTTGGGAAATCTTCGGTTATGTTTTTAAGTCAAATGTTTTTGAAATGTAGCTGATATGGACACCCAAATCACACACATTTGACTTAGGAAAAGTTAACAAGTTTATTTGGTGGATAGTAAGTCTATTAATTATTAAGAATGTTTCTTGTGATCTGCATGCATAAGATCTGCAAACCGGGCAATTTGGAAATCAATTTCATCATCCCTAGAAGTAGATAAGCTTTATATCTTTTCTTAATAGATTCAATATATGATATTATTAAAAACTGGATCATTGGATAATGC
>JAHPZR010007887.1:0-2500 GCA_019787425.1 Platygyra sinensis | reverse complement strand
CAATCCAATCACGAAATATTTATTCAATCCCAACACGAAGATATTTATTCAATCCAATCACGGAAATATTGAGTCAATCAATCACGGAATATATTCATTCAATCAGTAAAATATTCATTCAATCCAACAGGAAATATTTATTCCAATCCAATCATAAAATATTTAGCAATTTCACATAGTTATTCGAATCATCAAAAATATTCAATGGCATCTCGAGAAATTCATTCAATCTTCCTGGGGCGAGCGCGGTCAGTATCAAAACCATGGACTGCGGACAGACGGACTACGGACTACGGACTGGGTATAAAACATGGACTCAGGTATAAAACGCGACTAAGCATACGGACTGGGTATAAAATACTGAACTCAGGTATAAAAAACGGACTGAGCATCGGATCGTATAAAACACTTAGAAGGTTCTACATGAATGAAGTCCCTAGCACGAACGTCTTCATGATAAAAGTAGAAAGCTAACATGTAACTATAGAAGTCTCATTTCGAAAATGCATGCTCATACAGGTTCAACCAGACCTCATTGCCGAAAAAGGAAAGAAGACACTGAAGGTCACAAAATTGACGAGCTGTGTGAATTTCGAAATGATTAATACATGATTAAAAGTTTTTGAAGATCAACGTTGAGCAGAAATTGAGGAGAATTCGAAACGACGTGTCCGCTGTTTATATATTTTTACGATACACACACAATACGCGCCTTAGCAAAATGAGGAACAAAGTTGGTAAACAGGAAAAAAAAAAACGACATTACACAAGCTGAACAGTTCCTGCTCTCCTAATCATCGCCTAGGAAAAGAAGGGAAAAAAACAAAAACAAAAAGTTTATTACTTTGTTGGAGCAGACGAAAAGTGTTACTGTCCTTGGGAGTATATTGGCCTCACGGTGAATGCATTTTTTGAATTTCTAAAATGAGAAAAGGAAAAATTAGAAAAAAATATGAAAATGAGAACTATTACTTGTTTTGGGTGATCGGAAGCGGCACTTTCGAAATATTTGTCTCGGTCTCTAGGACTAGAAGATAACTCGTTTCTCGCCAGACGATCCTTTTGAAGTAAAAGTTTTTCAACAGCGGTTATATCTCCTCAGTACTCTCTTACCGGAAATCGAAACTTTGCCAAGAAAAGAAGACTTAATATCATGGAACTATTGCAAAAAAAAAAAAAAACCCTTACTCCAATGCGGCCATATGCGGACAGCACATGCGGCATTACGATCACTCGCAAGACAAGTAATAGTTCTCATTTCATAGTCCGCTAATTTTTGCTCTCTACTTTCCCAGCCACGCAGTATCAGTATTTTTTTCTCTTTTTGATACCTTTGCTCATTTAGAAATTTAAGTTCCACCGTGGAGTCAAGATAACACAAGAGACAGCAACATGTTCGATCTGCTCAACCCCAAAGTTGAGTCCTGTTGGGCGGAGACAGTACTTCGATGGCGTGACCACAATACGAATACCCTGGCTAAGAACTTTTTTTGTTGTTTTTTTTCCTCCTTTTCCAAGGCGTATTAAGAAGAGCAGAAACTGTCATCCTTGTTGTAATGTCGTTTTTTTTTCTGTTTATCAACTTTTTGTTCATCATTTTGCTAAGGCCGTATTATGTGTGTATCGTAAAAATATATAAAAACAGCGGGACACGTCTTCGCATTCTCCTCAATTTCTTCAACTGTTGATCTTTCAAAACATTTAATCATGGTTTGAATCATTCGAAAATTCACACAGCGTGTCATTTTGTGACCTTTCAGTCGTGTCTCTTTTACTTTTTCGGCAATAGAGTATGGTTGACCCTGTATGAGCAAGGCATGTCTTAGGGAAATGAGACTCTATAGTTACATGTAGCTTCTACTGTTATCATGGAAAGACGTTCGTGCTAGACTGCATTCAATGTCGAACCTTCTAAGTGTTTTATACCGAGTCCGGATGCTCAGTCCGGTTTTATACCTGAGTCAGTATTTTTATACCCAGTCCGTAATGCTTAGTCCGCCGTTTCATACCTGAGTCCATGTATTATACCCAGTCGTAGTCCGTTAGTCCGTCTGTCCGCAGCCATGTTTTATACTGACCGCGCTAGCCCCAGGAGAATTTGAATGAATTTCCCGAGGATGCATTGAATTATGTTTTTGAGTGGAGAATAAACTATGTGACATTGAATAAAGTATTTTATGATTGATTGAATAAATTATTTCCATGTGATTTGGAATTTGAATGAAATATTTTACTGATTGAATGGAATATTTCCGTGATTGGGATTGAATAAAATATTTCGCCCGTGATTGGAGTGGAATAAAATATCTTCGTGATTGGATGTGAATAAATATTCCGTGATTGGACTTGAATAAATATTCACTCTGATTAATTGAACTGAGAAAACATTGGGTGTGAATTGAATTGCTTTTTCGGATTGTTTGAATAGGTTGGAAAGATTAGATGAAAATGGCATTACGCCAAAATGATGGGATTTTGAATAAATATTTGACTTGATTGA
>JAHPZR010007886.1:22500-51967 GCA_019787425.1 Platygyra sinensis | reverse complement strand
ACCTCCTTCATGGTTGTGATTTACTTTGTTTTACATGTAACTTGATGAATTAGGGAAGGGAAGATACAACAAGAGGAGGCTTACTGGTTATTGTTAGGAGCTCTTTTGCATTATCAGCTGTTTCTTATTTTAATTTTTCTGTCAGGCTGAGAGCAAGTCATCTGCATGGAAAGCATACATGGAGGAAGTTAAAAAATACAAAGAAATGACATGTTCAGAAGATGGTGACAGAGTGTGCCCTCTTGTGAAATGACCAGCTGTGGTAGTCCTAAGAAAATCAATCATTATTGTAGACTTGACAAATAAAGTATCCATAACTGTTAATACTGCAGGGGGGGGGGGGGATAATCTGTAAACACTGACTGATTTCTACAGGTGGAATTCTGTCTCTTAGATATGTTCACAGGCTGACACCCATCTAGACTTTCTAATGGTCCTTTGCAATAATACTTCCCTGGCTTGTTTCTGTGCTTGACGAGCTATTGATAAATTATTTAGAGAGAACTTATTATGCATGGATGTTTGTAATTGAACAAAGGTAGTACAAGTTCTGAAGCTTCTATAGAAACTGTCGGGTTTAGTATGTGGCCAGTGAGACATTTATCTTTATCAACTTGCAGTTGATAATGGTATCAAACTCCCTACCACTGTTAATACCAACAAAAAAACAGCCAATCAAACTACAGGAAAGCTGTTGTTTATTTCACCGTTTAACACCCAACCTTCACATCATTTGCCATGTGTATGTCACATTTCATTGGCCACTGTATTTTCTGTATAAAATAGTTATTTCATGCTCTGTCATGGTATATTATGGAATATCCCTCTTGTCACTTGCATTTTCTTGGTAAACTCATACACCATAAGGCTGAGAAAAAAAGAAATGACATATGAAATATTCCATGGTATACCACTCAAAAGTGTTGCATAACTAGTCTTTATTTACGTTTCAACTGCAAATTGATTTAAATAACTGGATTTATTGGTATTCAAGCAACCACTTTTGTAACTGTTTCAATCTGCAAAACTTAGTTTAATGATAAATATTGTCTCTGTTATTGTTTATAACATAATCCAACAAAGATGTCAGATAAAACAAAGTTTTTGTAAATAAACTGGTTATCATCTCAACATGGTTTGTTCATTTCGTTTTCTGTTTAATATACTATCTTAGATCACCATGAAAGAGGTTCATTGAAATTTTTATGATGGTAACATACTGTAGCTCAGCTGGAGAACTTATACAATTAACATAGTATTTATCAGTTTAATTTTATAAGCCCAGGAAGGAACATCTGTGAAGATCAGAATCCTGACAAAATTTACAAGCACTCCGTGAATGAGGTGATCATTTCCCATTTAAATTCTGGTCTAGAAAATAAGGAGGTAGTGGAACTTTAAGAACTGCAGTTTTTGATGAAATGTTACTGCTGTCCTCAAGTTTGCGCTTTCTTTCTACATTTGATGGTGTTATAACACAACCAACGGCTCTCAGATGGTTGATCAACCTGTGAAAAAGACAAGTTCAGTAACTCAAGAGTAACATTATGAAGTTGAAATTACTATTGTGTAAAGAAATCAAGAGCAAATAATCTGATTCATAATCTATTCTGGGGCATCCAATTTAGTATAGCTAGTTTCAATTGAGTCCTAAAATCTCATGGCAGTTTCAAAACATATGTCCCTAAATAGTACAACACTGACAGCCCCTATCCATCTGTTACTGTTAGTTAAAGAAGCATCACTGGGAATATTTCATTGCATTAAATTTTGGTAATAGTTTGAACACAATATGAAAACTCTGTTCAAACATTCTTCGTTGAAAATGGTACTAATCTGATCATATCAGTATTCAATTTTACATAACAGGTTACACTTGCAGCTTAAATTTGTAATTTTAATATGACAATGACCAACAAAAAAGGCATGAGAGGAATACAATACCATATATCATTTAAGGCTTTGCCTAAAGTGTACAGTGGAAACCATAAATTTGCGAAATTACAAGTTCTTAAAGGAAAAGGCACAAGGTTCCGAGGGGGGGGGGGAGGGGGTATTCCTAGTATTTGCAGTTGGAATAGTTAGCAGTCCACACAATGAAATTAATATGCGATTTTGGTGATGAGTAAAGCAAATTTTTTTTCCAAACCTTGGCATGGGCAATTTGAGATCTCTCATTATAACCGTGCAATCCAATGAAAATTCATCAATCATCAAGGCCAGTACTAATATGTACGACACAAGTTTATCCTTCAGTCTCCGGGGAACCTCCCTGTAGGAAGGAAACACATTCCTTGCATGAAGTAATATGCAGTTATGATTTTGTCATATCATGATTGTTACCTATATTTTATAACTACTCAAAAGTATCCATGTAAAGTCTTGGTCTCACTCACAGCTGTTGTTTACAAACCCACATATTCTTCGCACCTTTTACATTTTTTAAATGTATGAACACTTACGACAATTATCAGTTGTGGAAGGTATGACTGAGCTTGTGGTGATGAAGTTTTGGCCTTAAAATTACAGTGCTATCAAGGGCAACTTCCCTTGTTTCCATTAGTGACAATATCAACACCCTTGCATCAGCTACAATTTTGTGCATTTTGCTGCTAATGAAGTCTAAGGCCAACAAGTTGCCACTGGAGACCAAGGCAGAACTTGCCTATGACAACATGATTTTAATGTTAAAACCTGGTTATCAAACTCAAATCACGCCTCACTCAACTGATAATATTATTGCAGTAACAATTGAATTACTTGTTTTATTACTTTCAACTGTACGATCAGTATTCAAATGACTACTTTTAGTTTTTTTAAACATCCCTGTGGGAGGCACTGTGTCATCACGATAGTGCACTCAACTCATGAACCAGCGCGACAGGTTTGCGCCCTGGCTGGGGACATTGCATTGTGTTCTTGGTAAGATACCCACTCTCACAGTGCCTCTCTCCACTCAGGAGTACAAAGTGGGTACTGCCGAATTGTTGGGGAAACCTAACAAATTGCAGAGAAGTGACCTACAGTGAACTAGCATCCCGTCCAGGGGGACTAGAAATACTCCCAGCTGCTTCATGCTACAGAAACTGGATAAGCTCTGGCAGCTATGAGCCAGGCATGGCTCCAAGGTTTCACTACGAGACTATTACCTAGCTCCTTCTTTTTCCAAAGAAAACACTGACAACAATCTTTCCTTTATTACCCCTGGCATTCCAGGCAAAGGTTCTGGAAATCAAAATAACAGAGTGTTCAAATCCAAACCAGGCACACCGTATACAATCAGGATATTTAAATGGATACATACTGTTGGAGAGCCACAATAACTAGTGGTTCCCAACTACATCAGAGCATACAATGTTAACAGAATGTTGAGAGTTAGGCACTGATCTTTACTGGCTCTAATGAAATCAGTCTTTTACATGTAATTTATGTTGCCTTTAAAGAACGTCAACCCTTGTCAGCCATTGTGATCAAATTACAACTGACGCGGATCCAGAGGAGGTGAAATGGGTGAATTTTCACCCCCCTTTTTCTGAGCCTCCTTCTTTCTTTATCCCTCAAATATTGAAATAATATTTGATTTCTCTGATATTATTACAAAAATTCACCTCCCATTTCAAAATCCTGGATCCGCCCTTGTATAATCCATGAGGCGCAGTGGCCTCATGGTCAGTGTGCTTGACTCCAGAGCGAGTGGTCAGGTTTTGAGCACTGGCCGAGGACATTGTGTTGTGTTCTTGCCCTACACATTTTACTCTCACAGTGCCTCTCCATCCAAGAGTGTGAATGGGTAATGGTGTTTTTAATGCCGAGGATAACCCTGCGATGGACTAGCGTCCCATTCAGGGTGGAGGGGGGGGGAATAGAAATACTCCTTGTCACCTAATGCTACTAAAACAGAGATAACCTCCATCCTGATGGGCCACTTAGCTCATATGCAGACTTTACACTAACTACGTCAATGATCACTTTGATAAGTCCCTTGTTTACAAAGCTGTTCAATAGACAAGCAACAAAGCCATTCCATGTTTGTTTGTTTGTTTACCTTTCTTTTTCAAGTCCTTTCTAGTAAGACCATACATTGTCATCATGTAAGACAAGTAAAGAAGGCAGCATGACTGATGAAGTCGATGTGATGGGTTCACTGACATCCTATCTAAATGCTGCAAAACATATTCTGGAAACCTAAAAAATTGCATAGCAAGGCATTAATTTAGAGCCATTTAGTATTTGTAAACTATGTAAAAATTCAACCCTATCAAAATGTGCTAGTGGCTTCCCTCCTACAAAATTATTTGCCATACCACACTGTAGACTCACTGAACACACACTAACCCACGGTTTTTCAGAGGGGGTGGGATTGATACTTACTGCTTACCAAGGTAAGCACAGGCAAATTTAATGCTGGTGGTAACCCTGTGATGGACTAGCATCCTGTCCAAGGGGAGTAGAAATAATTCAGATCATGTGTATTTTGTGCACCCCTCAACCGATATATCGGTCGACATATTGACCGACACTCGACCGATGTATCGGCTGACATATTGGTTGAGTGTTGGTCTATATGTCAACCGATCTATCGGTCGACACTCGGCCGATATCACGACCAAGATATGTCAGTCAACATATCGACTGATGCATCAACCGAGATATCGGCTGAGTGATGGTCATCATATCAACAGACTATTGGGAGATATCTCGGTTGATATAGTGGCCAATACTTGGCCGATACGTCGACCATTGATTGTCGACGGAATATCGGTGGACTGTCAGTGGTATATCGGTCTACTGTCTTATAAGTCAAAAGCTTAGAAACATCAGTGTTTCTTATTTTTATGACATCAACATGAGCACAAAAAGCAAAATTAACATTTTCTCACGTTTCCTTCGGTGAATTTTTTTAAAATTTGGCGGAGTTGTAACCACATACATTTCCTATAATACACCTTATTTTGGTTAAAATCTGTCAGAGCTAATCTAATATATTTAGAAAAATGACAAATTACAGAATATTGGAAAAAAACTGTCTGAACAACCTTGACTTTTACCAATTCAAAATGTTAGGCAATATCATTTCTATGATGTGGCAAAGTATGAAAAAACTTCAACAAAGGATGGTATAAATACTAAGGAGTTTAGGCCAAAAAGAAGGAAAATATGTGCCTGTCATTAGATGAGATGTTGCCATGGTAATGGCCTTAATCCAAAAATTGACAACCAAAAAATAAGCTTTATTTCAACAGTATCCATACTGGTAAATCTCTTGTTTCCTTTTCTAACTTAGGCTCTATAGCGAGGATGTTCCTAAATACTCTAGGGAGCCACCTTAAATTATGTCTGCAACACAAGCTACGGTCACCAGTACACAAGTAGTTTATTAGATTGAGCTGGAACATGGCCTACCATATCAGGTCCCCCATATCAGACCCCAACATGCCCCGACCTACCATATCAGACCCCAACGTACCAAACCAGGTTGGACTGTTTTGTGTCAAATTTTACTGTTTTTGTGTCAACTGTTGTGCCAAGTAATACTGTAATTCTTCAGTGGCGTATTTTATTATGAATCATTTACTGACAACAAACTGGAAAATAAAGTCGCTATATTTGTTCAATGTTGCCACTTCTTTCCTAGCCTGAAGACTTTCAAGCATCCTATGCATATTCTAATACTATTTTGAAGGAAATATATAAATGAATAAAACTTTTAAAACATCGTTTTAAAGCAAGCATCGCTCCCAAACGTTCTAAGATAATGATATGAAGTTATATGTATCAGTTTGTTCTAAATCACGCAACCAGGGTAAGTAGCAGTGAAGGAAGTATCGGCAGAATGTTGGTAGCCTATCGATCGACATGTCGGACGACAATCGGACAACCACTCTCGGTCGCCATATCGACCCACATATGTCGGTCGATATGTCCACCGACACATCTCGGTTGACATATCGACTGACACTCGACTGATATACTGGTCGACATATTCACCAACACTCGACCGATATGTCGGTCTGAGGGGTGCACAAAATACACATGATGCAATACTTCTAGTCGTTTCACGCTAAAGAAATGCAAGATGAGCAATCAGGCCACTTGGCCTATATGCAGACTAATAACCAACAAGACACAACAAGATAAATATATATTTGCTACAGTGTAGGTCACAACCTCCCTTTCTTTCTCCATTCATTTATCTTCTGCTTATTTGCATTCTTGATTTCAAGAGATCCTTGTTGTAAAGCTTCATATTCCAAAGGAGTAATGACTTCAGTGCGTCAAGGAGTGTTCTGACATCATTGAGGCCCATTTCAAACGCCGTGCTCAAGTCATGGCGAGCTAAGTTCAATTTGGCTCGACTGTAGCATGACATTGGCACGACTTGGTTTCCAACGGTGAGCCATGGTCGAGCTTAATTCACTCATAATAATAATAATAATAATAATAATAATTATAATAATAATAATAATAATAATAATAATAACTTTATTTAAGTGTCGTATGTATTTAGCACTGTAGTACTAATTGGGGACACTGTAATTAAATAAGTAACTGAATATTTCAAATAGAACATAAAATTTTAAGAATCCCAACTGGTGGGAGGCTAACCAGTTGGCTATTTACACAATGTGGTAGAGGAGTTGAACTCATGACTACCGAGAACAAATCCAGATAGCAGCAGGGTGGAGGATTTGAACCAGCTGGGACCTCCAGATTTCAAATCCGGCACCCTAAACCACTCGGCCACGCTGCCTCCCTAAACTGGGCATTTACAAAAGAGACGATATTACGAACCAGCGGTCCAATGGATAAATCCAAAATGATAATTTTAGTTATTTACTCATTTACTTCGGCACGGCAATAGCACGCCGTTTAAAACCACACCGTGCCAAAGTCGGGTAGCACAACAGAGCTTGCTGTGCTACACGGCAGAGTTGAACTTAATTCTTAAATGGTTTCAAACGCCATGCTACAGCCGTGCCGAAGTCGAACTTAAATAACGAAATTAGTTTGGCATGACTTAAGCCTGCCGTTTGAAATGGGCCTAACATTATCTCAAGGAAAACTTAATAAGTAGTCTTACTATAATTTCCTGAAAAAAAGCTTCAGCAAGGTTTTTTTCGGCCTGACTAGTCATGTTCAAAAGGATACTATCGTCCAGTTTGTAAATGTCAGTAACAGTGGTAGCATTGATATTAAATGGTGGAAGGTATGAATGCTGTTCATGCCCACTATCTGCAAGGAATCAAAACATGGTGTCACAAATATCATGATCATGAATTACATTACTGCTGAAAGATTAGATTGAATGCAAGAGAAAATAAAATACACTGTAAATGCATTCTTGTCAGCAATATTAACTTGGACGTAATGTTTAGGCTAAAATAGACAGATTTTCTTACCTTTGTTAAACTTTAATCTACTAGTAGATAGTCTGTTTTCAATTCAGCAGTTTAAAATAACTTTGACACTGAAATTTAAGTCAAGTTCAACCAAACTTTATTAAGCCAGGGTAGCTCCATCAGCCATTGGCTGGTATCAGTGGGGCCATGGCATAAAATATGACTATGACTATGTATGTATGACTGCTGCTATTTAATTTCTATTCAAACCAATCAAAAAACTACAGTTTATTTTAGCCTTCTTAAAAGACATGTTTAGTCTTTACCAAAGATGCACACTGCTTTCCAGACTAATAGCTTTAGGTTTAAATACAACATAAAATATTAAATTTAATTCAGCAAACCTGTTGTATCCTTTGTTTCCTTGGCTAGTGATTCTAAAAAATCTGAAACTGTTTCATTTAGCTCATTTTTGTTAACTTTATTCCGGTGTCGAGAAGCCATGGCTCGCTTCTTCTTATTGCTGCCAAAGGCCTCTGTAAGGAGGTCATTCTGAAAATAACACGACAATGATAAGTGTGTGCATGTATGAACCACACAACAACACCTCACTGAATGTCTTGAGTCTTTAGCTTAGAATGTAAGAACTACCACTGCACTAACAGTAACTTTACCTCCTTTTCCCTTTATTCAATAACAAAAATACTTATTATTATTTGACAGGTGGACAAACCAGTTGCCTATTTTGTTCACTTCCTATGAAAGGCACTTGTTGGCAAAAAAAATAATATTATGCAGAAGTAACTGTTCTGTTGCTGCCATAATACACAGTCAAAAACAAAATTAATATCAGGGTCGTTTGTTCAGATCACTAGTGCCAAACTCTTGGATCTTGAATTCCTACCTATTATTATTATTTACCCAGGTAATAATCAATTATGGTATGCTGATTAACTGGGAAATCAAGGATAGATTCCTCTCTACCCTTCATTTCACATTGAAAATATACAGTGCAGCTCACAAAGTTAATCCGAATTAATCCAAAGTTTTAAGTTACAAGAGATATTTATTGATTACCTTTTCAATAAAAGAAAGATCTAGTTTACTATTTGCAGCCTCCTCCTCCTGGTTTGTTTCAGCAGTACCTTGTGAACAAATACAGAATTAACTAAAAATTTTATAATGCTTATGCAGTTAAATTCGCTATTAAATAATGGCTGATCCTATATGCAAGTGTCTGCTGATAAGTCGGGTCAGCAAGTTATGGGAATTGTTTGTTCCTGGGAGTGTGACTTCTTAATGAAGGTGTCTACTGATCAAAGATGTCTCACTAAGGATGGTATATAATTACAGGTTAACACACTCAGGGAGTGAATTATCGGGGTTTACCTGCACGAGTTCACTAACCAACGAATGAACGAGAAATTTCATGAATGAACAAGAAATTTCAATACTACACAAGGCTGCCGAGTGCGGTATTGAAAATTTCAAGTTCACCGCTAGTGAACAAGTGCAGGTTAATCCCAATAATTCACGAGCAATGAATGCATTAACATTTTTATTATTCAATTTGAATACACTGCAAACAAAAATCTTCAAACTTGAGTCAGCTGAAGCCATGGTGTAATGACAGTGGTGTGTTGAATTTACACCACAGCTATTAACCCCATAATAATTGCTGGCAATACCATCAAGAGTGTCAATACCTATAAGATCTTAGAATTTATTATGGCCAATGACCTGAAGTGGAACTGTAATGTTGATCACATTTTTAAGCAAGCTTGTAAGAAGTTATATTCCCTTAGAGTTTTGTGCGGAGCCAGGGTGTGTCAACCCAACATCTTGAGGATATACCTTAGCTCAGTTCGGCCAGTTTTAGAGTATGCTGTACCGGTCTGGCAGGACATCCCTACCTACCTGTCCGAAGCCATAGAGCGAGTGCAAAAAGGGCACTTAATATAATTTACCCCAAGGCAGAGTCATATGCTCGTGCATTACAATTAGGTAAACCAGATAGGTTAGATGTTAGTAGAGTACACTTGTGCTACAAATATATGGCAAAAAAAAGTCTCCCAGCCACCCTCTGCATCACCTGCTTCCCAGCCCACTCCTGGACGTGCCTAACTATCCCTTAAGGCAGAAAACACAAAAGTATTATCTTTTCCAGAACATTCAGGTCTGTGGGACAAAGAGAGTGGAGGACTTTTTTCATTTAAATATTCTATGCGATTCAATTGTCATTTTCATTGTCATAATTGTAAATTACTTTAGATAATAGTTGCCTTAAGATTGTAAAATGCACTCAATAATTCTTTTACTGCAAGATAGTTTTTATTAATAAACTATCATCCTCCTCCTCGTCGTCGCCGTCGACGTCACCGTCACCGTCGTCAGTACAGTGTAGGAGAGGCATGCGCCTCCCTTTCAGAGGTGTTTGTTTACTTGGGAGCTGTCTGATTAAAGGAGATGCCCAAAACAAGTCAGAGACTTTCCAGAGGGAGCTCATTTAGTAATAATATTATCAGATATTTACCCAGTAGATGAATTATTAATTTCATTACAGCTAGATATTAGGTTGTGTGGGAGTATATATGTAGTTGGTGTGTTTATCTCTTTAATAATAGAATTCCAAAGTTTACCTGTAGGAGAGGATTAGGAGGGTGCTAAGAAAATGCCCCCAATTTTTGTTGTTACAATAAAAAAAAATTGACCAACTGTCTTTACAATAACATTTTTCATTCTGTTTGGGGGGAGAAGTGACTCTAGCTCTGCTGCAATTTCTTCAGCCCCCTCTATCTGAATTTTCTAGATCTGTCCCTGAGCTGAACAGAAAAACAGCATTAAAATAATAAGTTTATTATTACTACTGCTGCTGCTGCTACTATTGACCATTAATGTGGGACATCTGCTCCCTTTTAGATGCAGCCACATCCTACAGGATGTGTATTTTTATGGAAGGTGTCCACCCATGAAAGATAAATGGCAGTTGAAGAAGTCCAAAGGATAAACATGAACAGTGCAGATAAGAAACAATTGAACATAAGGAGTTCAGTAAATCATTACCAAGTATTTGTGGTTGAAGAGTGATCATCTCTGTATCATACATCTTCATCACCTCTGTTTTTTTATCATAAACACCAAGGACATATCTGGAACATGTTATGTCAACTTTGTTAGTCTTATGTCAGAATGACCCTTGCATTTATTCACGTAAAGGAGCACTAGTTGGAGAATGGTGTTAAAAAGGGCGAGAGATGTCATAATGACAAACTGTAAAAGGGCTTCAGTACTATTGTTCAGTATCAAAAAACAGGTTATATGCTTTCTCTTTTGTTTATCTCCTGACACCATGCTAACCACATCTCGCAGTTTTGTCATTTGGTCCCAGCATGTTATGTTCATTCACTCAGTTTTTACATTCCTCCCAGATTTTACAGCATAAAGCAGGCTGCTCACTGTCTACTTCTTCACAAATAATTTATAGGAATTTCACTGCCAAACAAACAGGTAACAAAATTAATATTCGAACTTACTTGCACAAACCATTAGATCTGGAAAATTGTCCAAAGTTTTGACCAATATATTCCATTTCTTCTGTTTCTGCAATCTAAAAGGTGACCAGGTGCTTAATATTGTATAAGAGTTAAATATTCTTAAAAACAAAAGAGGTCCAAATATTTAACTGTATTGATCCCCCCAGCTTGTGTCTAGCAATGAATACTACAAAATTCTTAATGTAATATTTTCAAAAGCTTACCAGAGTTCGTCTTTGTTTCTTCCTTTGATCTGTCTTGTCTGCCCACTGGTAACAACCGAATTGTATTTTTCTATCACCTATGTTTTGTTTCAAGGCAGCATTGGTGAAATGGACTGCAGAAAGGATGGCAATAATGTTATTGGTTGAATTGTAAATATTTCTAAAATCCTGGCCAGTAATGGTGCTTTGAATGTGGGTACTAGTCTTTTAGAGCAAAGAAATAAAAATAAACACTGTGATAAAGAAGAAATGATGCCACAAGCATGGGACAATTTAAGAAATGTCCAAGTCTCCAACAGGATTCGAACCTGTGACAAAAATTCCCCAAGCTGCAAATTAACAGCCTTTATTTACAACACATGTATGACACTCTTGGCATTGCTAACCCTAGCAGTTAGCCTGATGCATGTCACATATGAACCTTAAAAAAGGGCTAGCTCACTAAGAGCCTCTCTGTGGTTCAGTGGTTACAGTCAGCACCCCACCATAGAGTCACGTGACAGAGAGAGGGCTAGAACTGGACTAGGAGGGCATGAACTGTGTGAACTCTGTCGGTGACTCAGATTTTCTTCTTTGTCCCAAGCTCATGGCAACATTCCATCATCATTTATCCCCCAAGCTGCAAATTTATCATCGATCTTTCATTTATCACATGTACAAGTAAACACTACTCTGCATGTTAACTTGAAAGTATGATCAGTATCTTTATTTTTCTAGCATGGGACACGAACACAAAGGCAATACAAAAGAAGGATCAAGCAGAAAGAAGAGCTGACGAAGAAAGTAAGAGAAATTTAAAGATAGAGACAAAATAAAACACGACGGTAGCTCTTAAAAGGGATACAGTTAGAGTAGCGCATAAAGAATACGCTGCTTTTTTTATACAGAGCAGGTCAGAGTCAGTAAAACTGTTACTTTTAAGCACACCTACAATTGTAGCTCGGCATACACATTGAGGAAGTAACAAGTAGAATTCACCCAAGAAAGAACTTTGTTGTGGTGACACTTTGCCATGTTTGCGGTGGCGAAGATTGCGTGAAGCAGTTTAAAACTAGAAGAAAGCAGTAACAATCTCAAAAAGACTAACCGACAAAAGGTTTCACACTAGAGGAAGGCTCGATCGGTTCATATTGTAGCTTTGCAGTCGCCATCTTGATTCTTTTATCCACGTGTTACTTCGTGTAAGCGCCTTTATTGGTCCTTTTGATTTTCTCAGCCAATCAGGTTTTGTTTTTCCTCATATTGTTCGCGGGCGACTTTCAAGCCTGCTCAATCTGTCAACTGTTTGTCAAACTGTGTTTACTGTGATACGTGTGTTTATGTTCCGGGTGAATTTGCTAATGCACAGGTTTTTTACTTGAAAAATCGCAGATGAATTATTAACCATCTGGATACAGACACCTTAGCTTACATCGGATTTCCGTAAATATTGTTAACGGACTTGAAAAATGGCAATATTCAACGAAATATGTCTATAGAGATAACCGGCAAGTCAGTGGACGAGGATTTCCACGAACTGAAAAATCGTCTGGAGGTGATTTTAGCCATATTGAACCTGTTTCATGTGCATCATTATTGCTGTTTTTAAGTATTACGCATTTAGGACGTCTTAGGACGGGTCTAAATCGGAAAAGCGTTCAAGTTATCGAAAATTCTGTAAGGTTTCACAAGCTAAATATGGGTCATCTTGTCAGATTTTTATGGAAATTCTCTTTATAACCTAGAAACGGCTTAATGTAATGCATTCTGTTTTAACTACTTGTACGTTTTTAGCTAACATGAACTCTTACGTTGCATTTTAGCCACTATTCGATGCAGAACCCTTAAAGGTAGGTATCTCAGATGTTGTCTCTGCAATTGAATTAATAGAAAATACAGACTTCAACTCAATACATTTGTACCATGCGAAATCATAGCGCTTCGGATTATTAAGCAAATGTACTTTCTTGTTGTCATTTAACTTCATTTGCATGTGAAAAGTTCTGAAAAGCCTACATATTTTAACTTGTCTACAATACATGTCAATTGAAAATCATGTCAATTGAAAATCATTTATTTTATGATTGATGTATTAAATCCTGCAGGCGAGGTCGTTACAGCAATATTAAGCTTAACCTTTACCACTTGTTTTAGGGCGCGTTCGTTTGGGATCTTCCGGAATAAGAATATATTCCGGAATGTATTCTGGAATATATTCCGGCTATTCTGCTCCTGGGAGCAGAATAGCCAGAATGAAAATCCAGGTATTCTGGAATGAGAATAGCTCCCAAACAAACGCTTACTTGCATTATTCCAATTATTCTTATTCCAGATTGATCCCAAACGAACGCGCCCTTAAATTTTATTATTTTTTTCCTTTGAAAATTACTTAGAGCCTACAGATTTACATTTTTTTACATAATTCTGATGTAATTGTTTCATAATAGTATAGTGGCTTTGAAATGGTTAAAATGTTTTTTCACATTTTCATAATTTTGTATTTTTTTTTAAAGCAAAAAAACATGTGAAATGTATTAAGTTAAAAGCAAGAAGCTGCAAAGGTGCATGGTTTCTAGACTCAGATTAAATGGTAGACAAACAAGTCACTATTTAAACAACAGAGTGTTACTTTCAAGGAACTATCTGGTGATAGAGCCAATCAGCACAGAAGATATTAGACATTTGTAAACAAGGGTATGGAAAATCACAGATTTTGGTCAGAAATACAAGTTTCAAGGACATGAACATTGTCAAGAGCTTTTCAGTAAAACTCAATAAAATCTCATTGGGACAGTTTGTCAGCTGAAAGTTGAACTAAAAGCATGCATAAGTAAAATTTTATTCGCCTGTACTTTAATTTATTGATGATGAAAATGAGCTGATCAGCGTACAAGATATTAGACGGTTATTGTAAACAAAGGGTATGAAAAATCACAGATTTTTGGTCTGAAATTTAATAGGTGTCAAGGTTAAGACTGCACACCTCAACCAAAAACCTTGGGGAGTAGGTCCCTCCATTAGAGCCCCTATAGCTCCGACCTGTGAAGGAGTTTTTGGTTTAAAGCCTGATACCCCCACCCCTCAAAAGGCCTAGTAAGGATAGTGGTTCATGTATAGTGTGCATCTATTGAGTTATGAATGTATGTAAAAGTTTGGAGAACACGAGAGACGTTCAGTGTGGTGGAAGACCATGAATTATAGAAGAATACAATCATTTGACAATGTGATATATTTCTTCTTTAATTTAGGCTCAAACTGATTCTTGCTTGAGACGATTCCTGTGTGCCTTTGAAGATGTTGATGAGGCATATGCTGCCTTAATTAAGTACATAAACTGGAGAGAGGAGTATGGCGTGAACTGTTTGAGCCGAGGAGATGATGATATAGAAGAACAGATAGCTTTGGACAAAGCTGAAGTCCTGGACTTTCCTGATCACAAAGGAAGGTCAGTTTGTGATCCTTTTCATGGCCACTTTTACCCTGGTTCAAACCACTCGCTTTGCTTAGGCTGATGGTAGGTATTTTCATCTTTAGGCCTATTGTTCTTGTGACTGTGAGGAATCATGATGCAAGAAGCAGAGATCTAAATGTCATCACTAAGTTTATAATTTACATCTTGGTGAGTATGGGTCAGTATGTTGTATGAGACTCATGTGTACAAGGCTGCTGCCTAACAGGAGCCCGGCAGCCTGGGGCACCCAAGAAAGTCCTTTGGGCGCCTAAATTTTTGCAGCATCTCCCAAAGCATTACTTGTTGGGCTCCTAACTTTTTGGCTTTTGCCCTTCTGGGCTCCTTGAAATATTGTTAGGCAACAGCTTTGGTGTAACAATAACTTCCAAGGAAAAGTAGCACTAGCACGTCTACTTGTCAACTTTCAAGCCATTAATTATTATAATTATTATTATTATCATTATCATTATCATTATTATTATTATTAGTGTTACTATAGTTTATTAAATTGTTTTTCTTCTTTTTATCAGAATACTATTTATTATAAAATTTAAATAATTTAATGTAATAATTATGTAAATACTCAAACATTCTTTTAGCCTTCATAATCTTGTAAGTAATTATGCAGCCTGGGGCACCCAAGAAAGTCCTTTGGGCGCCTAAATTTTTGCAGCAGCTCCCAAAACATTACCTGTTGGGCTTTTTTTTTTTGGCTTTTACCCTTCTGGGCTCCTTGAAATACTTGTTAGGCAACAGCATTGTATTATTATTGCTATAATTACTAATTACTAATTGCTATTACTATTTTTTTAAATAATAATAAAAATAAAATTTCATTTCACAAATTAAGACTTCACAATAATTACTTATTACTATAATTACTATTATTATTATTATTATTATTATTGTTGTTATTATTGTTATTATTACTGTTACTGTTACCAATATTGTTATTATCAGATATGCTTCTGTTATTATATATCAGTTTCTCTTTATCAGTTATAGAAATCTGAGTTCCAATTCTGCTAAGGGCTGTGGCAAGCTTCTTTCTTTTTTAAAGCTCATATTGATTTTTTTTAATTTTACTATACTGCTTTGTCTGTAGGAGGAAGCAACTAGAAAATGTGATGAAGACATAATTGATAACCTCTGCATTACTTTTGATTTGAAGGTAGGAGAATTACACTAAGGAACCCTAATCCCGAATCACCTTTTGAGTCAGTGTATCCAAGTAATCTTAATGCAAGATAAAAAGTAATAAGGTTTAACATAAGCTATTGAAAGGATGTCCCAAGATTGTGATAAAGGTATTAATTAAATAATTAATTCTTTAAATCTGCTCCTGTTTGGTTCACAGGGTTTTTCATTTAGTAACATGGACTATGGCTTTGTAAAGCAGCTCATCTGGCTTCTGTCGAGACGGTACCCAGAGAGACTTGGAAAGTGCCTGATAGTTAATGCACCATTCATTTTCACAGGCTGTTGGGCTCTTATCAGATTATGGTTAGTTTCAATGTTGCCTCAAATATATATTGTATAATTTGATTTATCAATTAACGTGTTTTATAAAATGTGTAAAATACATTAAACTTTGTGGGTCTCAATTGCTATAGAAATCTAAACTTTAAACTCCAGGCAAGATATTGCATAATACAGAAAATTTTATTTGCTTATCAATAGTGCAATCAAGTATACTTATATAAAATTCAAGGACAAAAAATGTATAAGTTTTATTTGTCAAAACCACAACCTCCAGGACATTTTTATTTGATTAATATTCATTGTCTCATCTATAATCATTCCTTAGACAAAATGTTATGATTATAATGATATCAACCATCAGTCCCAAACTCTGTTGTCAGTAAAGTACTTTACACTATAGACTACACGTAGTGCTTCTCACCCTCAGGATTTCACGCACCAGCTTTTTTTAAGTGGTTTTCTTTTGCATCATGCACGACAGACTAAGCAAAAGAGCGATCGACACTTGCAGTCTATTTACACACTGCAACAATATTGAAAAAACAAACTTCCAACCATTTAATGAATGCACAGGTCCACACAGCACATGAAAAAGTGATTCTGCTTTTTACTCTTGCAGGTTACACGAAGTGACGTCAAACAAGATTGTTTTTATCAAGAATGAAGAGCACCTGGCTGAATATATACCTCTAGATGTTTTGCCAAAAGCGCTCTTTTAAACAATTATTCTTTTCAGCCTTAATACTATTATAGGTCTTTTCCAGTGCCTTTTTATTTGTTAAGAAGACTGTTCTCGTCAGATCACAAATTATATCCTTGAAATGATAAATTTAATCCTTTTAATGGAAGCTCAGCATATCATATATGCTTTAAACTGGTATGATGTAACTTGAAAGAAATTTCAGAAAGCAAATCATGGTTTTTAGGAAGATTGCATGACATTCTTTAATTAAATGACCTATTTTGATCTTACGAACATCATCATTTAAAAACCCTTAGGACTATGTATTGAACAACTTAGCAAAAAAACATGCATAATTAATTATGATTAAGCGATAAATATTGATTACATAAATTTCAACTTAACCTTACGGGGGCTATGCATATAAATTGTGGAAAGCATAATTTAAACCAGCAAGTTCATCATGCCAACCTGACACTTTCGCTTTACGCTCTATATTCTTTCGAACACTTTGTAACTCACTCAAATATGTAATAAATTTTTGCCACGTACTCATAATTAATTATGCATGTTTTGCCTAGTTATATAGTCCTAACAGTTTTTCAAATATTCTGTAACTGACAATGATGTTCATAACATCGAAACATGTCTTTTAAATTAAAGAATGTCGTAATCTTCTTAAAAATCATGAGAGATTTGGAATTAACAGGAGAAGTAATTAATAACTTTTTCAATGGGTTTTAGTTCATTTTATGTTGATAATGACTCAATAGAATTATGAATGCACAATAATCTTAATTATCTAATATCATTATTAATTGTATCAACGTCGGTTTAAGCCTTATTCATTCACTGTTCAGAAAATGGGGCAATGGCCAGCTATTTAAAAAGTTAATACATGTTAATATTAATTTATTTGAATTGAAGAAAATTGAGGGGTCAGTTTGTATTCAAGATTAAAGAATTTTTCTGGAGGTACAAAAGTATTAATATTTACCTTCTAGAAAATACAGTGTTGCACAGGAATACAAAGCACTGTGATGGACGTCACAGCCAAATGTAGCAATATTATTTATTTTTCAACTGTAAATTCTTCTAACTATTATATTAATGTGTCTTTTGTTTGGCATAAGGTTATTTATGAAAGACTGGCAACTTATTTTTTCTTCTAAGAAGAACATATTAAGTTTGTCAAATCAAATAATTTAGGTATTCGACAGGTACGTTTGGGAATTTATCTCCTTTAAAAAAAGAAGTTTGATATATTTGTTTAATGTTTGTTTAAAATAACGAAGTGCTGACAATTTGTTCTGTTTATGTTAAGTTCTATTTGATTCTATGAGCTGGCCACCAACTTATTTTTATTAACAATTTTTTATCATTGTGGGAAACAGAATAACACTTATTCAATAAACTGTTTGTTATTATTGTTCTGCAGTAGTCAAACCTCTTACAATAAAGCAGTTCTTACAGAAAAATTGTGATAGATATAAAAATTCTTGAAGATATAAAAATTCCGTTGCCAGGGGGCAACGGCACTTTTGATAAAACATTACAAAATTAAGCTGTTAACTGGTTTCCAACACTTAAAAATAAGGTTTCTGGTCAGTTAGTTTTGAATTATAACTATTTTTTTTGGAATTATTAACTAAATAGCAGTTTCATTAGATGACGGAATTTTAAACATTTTTGTTTTTTATGCAATTTGAGTGCAATTGCATCCTGATTTCAACACTCTCACATTTGAGCACTTCTTTGAAGATTTGTTAATTAATCATACAAAGAGAAATTTGAAATATAATTCTTTAGCCTTAATTGCACAAGGCACAGTGGCCAAATGGTCAATGCAGTGGACTTTACATCGTAGTTTAAAGTTTGAGCACTGTTGTGTTATACTGCCCTAATTCATCCAGGGGCCAGTTTTGGATAATGGGGTGGATAATGCTATGTCAGTGGACAAGTGTTGACCAAATAAATTACACTATCAGCTAAAAAGTGTATTATCCAGTGGATTGCATTATCCAAACAACTGGAGCCAGGGGTATAAATGAGTATTGTATATGGGAATGTCCACATTTGGTGTACTTATGAGTTCAGACATAACCATGGTGACATTTTCTTCCTAAGCATTCAGCAGTGTTTTACATCCCTGCTCCAAAAAATAAAAAGAATTGAGGCAAGTGCCTCGATTTGCTTCATACATCCACCAGTTGGCTACAAGTGTTTGCTTACATTGGAGAGCAGGTGTGACACATTCACCTCCCACCAATGTAGCTGATTTAAAATCCCTGACCAAGCTTGCATGTAGGCTGACTTTCTTGTTGGTCAGGGCAATTTTCTGTGGTTCCTTTGCACATAGCCACACGCGCTGGGAGGCCAGCTCAACCAGCTGCAGAAATTTCGGATTTTTTCGGCCAAAACGCTAATGATTTGGGCAACGGCACTTTTGATAAAACATTACAAAATTAAGCTGTTAACTGGTTTCCAACACTTGAAAATAAGGTTTCTGGTCAGTTAGTTTTGAATTATAACTATTTTTTTGGAATTATTAACTAAATAGCAGTTTCATTAGATGACGGAATTTTAAACATTTTTGTTTTTTATGCAATTTGAGTGCAACTGCATCCTGATTTCAACACTCTCACATTTGAGCATTGTGTAAATTTTCAGTCAAGGTCACTACCCCACCAGGTCTGAAGGTGCCTGTATGCCTCCACAAAAACCAACACTTTCCAATTGACTCAATTTATTTCAATTTGATTTGGAAACAATGGAGGAATAGCAAAAGTAAAAACAACACAAGATGGAAGTGTTCTGATTTCAAGTTTATTGCCACCATTCCAAGAACTAGGAGAAAGTACAATACTAACTAATACCTTGAATGTTTCAATATGATAGCAATAAATTCCAAATTAAGTTACGGTAGTCACAAAAAATAAGATTCTCGAGTGCTCAAATGCTTCAATAATTTAATGATGTAACTATTTTTCACCCCTTTATTTATATCCTCGTTACAACTAAATGAGTGAAGAATTAAATATTTGCCAGTTATGTAGATGTGGTCACCCTCCATTGCCTGCTGCCTACTGCCAATCATTAGACGATGAGAAAGTGCACACTTTGTTGTTTTTCCGCAGCTCTGAATGAGGATGCCATAGTGATTCAGCACATACATAAATTACTTCATATTTAACAATTAGATTATGAGATCGAGATTTCTCTCATCTCATAGTGAGCAAGAACCAGAAACAAATTTCTCAGTCATTAATAATTAATCAAGTTAAAACAAAGAAAATCACAACCGTGAAGGAGGTTTGGATACCCGGTCTTGATTAGCATAGATTTCCACAATTTTACTTCTCTGTTTACTCGGCCTTAGTTTTTGTTTCGTCTAAGAAGATATATCAAACACTCAAGACAGTGTTTCATCAGCTATCCAAACGCCTCGAATTTCATCAAAAATACTCCGCTGTGCGACGTATTTTCAACTCTCGTCTCGGTGTTTGGATATCCCGATGAAACACTGTCTCTCGTGTTTGATGCATTACATCATGCACAGAAATCGCAAGCAAATACTGATAATCTAATTGCTCTAGTTTAAATTCACTAGTCATTCAAAACACAAAGAAGCGGCTGTCATTTTGCTAACAATCGCATACTGCTATGCTACTTACAATCTACACAACAATTAGATTATGAGCTTGAGATTTCTATCACGTGATAGTTGACGAGGGTGCAGCCCGAGTCAACTATCATGCATAGAAATCGAGAGCGAATAATCTAATTGTTTCAGTATAAATCTACTAGTCGTTCAAAATTTCATCTCAATCCTTTTTAGAAACACCTCGAAAACGTCAAGAAGTACCGTTATTTTGTTAGGAAGGGCACACTGCTACGCTACTCACTATCTATCACAGAATAGAACATGAGTAGCATAGCCAATCAGAGGACGTCATTCTTGATAGAATGCTAGTACATTTATACTAAAACAGAAAAGACATTGAGAAGCATGGCCAATAAGAGACTGGTATTTGTGATAGAATGCTAGTAGACTTATACTAAATATATTTGTAATCATCATAGGCATCACAAACAGAGTAGAGCGTAAATGTGGGCAATAATGTTTAACTGCAATCAGAAGGTCTACTCAGTTTCTGTTTGATACAATAAATTAATATTAATTACTATAATAATAGTTGACAAAAATATTGTGGCATTTGTGGTATTATAATACACTGGTTGCTACTACAATAATTCTGATACACCCATTACTCACTTATAATTTTCCAGGGGTAACATGTATCTTAGTTAATTTACTGATAGAATCCAGTACAGAGTGTAATATATATTTACTTATTATATGGCTAGCTCCATGAGCGGGCAAGATGAACCAAATCGAGTGCTGTGATTGGCTACCCGAGCAGGCAAGATGGAGCCATCTTGCCCGCTTGGGACTACCTGCTGCATCCCGAAAGCAAAATTTCACCAAAAGCCATATAATATATCCTTTATTGACCAAGTTTGTTCGGTCAAGATGGCTGGATATTGGCCTCATTCTTTTTTTTGCGCGTTTATGGACCGCGACATGCAAAAAAAGAACTTGGCCAATATCCAGCCATCTTGACCTCACACTTGGTCAATAACCCATACATATGATAATGTGATGGTACTGTTATAGAATTTGGAAAGAGAATATTTGAATGAGGTCTGCTAATTTGTATTAGTGTTAAAATAATTATTTATTTATAATAATGAATGCTTTTACATGATAAATTCATTTACAGATTGCACAGTGCACATTTCACATTTACATAGCCTATCCTAACCTGCGATCAGGCGTCCTTTTTTTTCGTGGCGGGAAGGAACGCCTGATACAATTACTTGACTATTCGCCTGCCGCCCCCTAATTAAAATATCTGTCAGCGAGAATGTCGGCGATGCCATTAATGAATCAATCGGAATAGGCCTTTTGCAACAGTTGGTCACGTGACGTGCTTTTCAAGAACACACCGATTAATCATTGGTAAGGCATAATGTTATCAGAAATGGAAAGAACAGTTCCAAATAAGCTTACATGCAAATTTTCAGGTTTATATCTTTTAAGGGGGAATTTTTATGGACGTTAAAAATTAGAAGGATTTGTATGAGAAGAAGTCGCTTTGCCCTCCAGTCACGCTCCAGTGGTTTTCCATACAAATCCTTGTAATTTTGCAAGTTTTCAAGCTGCCATAAAATCTTTGCCTTTCAGTGTAAGGGCCTAGAAATTTCCATTTTTCCTAATATTTTACCCCTCTTTCTATCTCCAATGGTTATATACCGGCAGCTTCTTTTGGTAGTGATTAATAACAGAAAAGGTTTCTGGAGGCAAAGCTTCCTCGCTTCCATACAAAACCTTCTAATTTTTGCAATATTCAAATCGTCATTAAATCTCAACCTTATACGGCATTGGTCTGAAAATTGGCGTCCTGGTTATTTAAAACATGCTCTTTCCAGCTCTGAAATTTATTTTGCTGTAGCTAAAAGTTTAGAAATTATCGGTCACATGATTAACTGTTGCAAAAGGCCTATTACCAGAAGTCGCTTCGTGGGCAGGAATTACACAAGGCACGAACAGCGTGAATTTACATACAGTATTTGTACAGTACGGCCGAGCAAAATATGGTTAATGTAAAACGCATCCTCCTGTTTCGTTCGTAAATGAGTAAGTTTCAGGAGTAGAACGGGAGATGCTATCCTTGTGCGTCTAGTGTGTCAATTGGTAAAGGTACCGTTCCTCTTTGTAAGCCAACAAAAAGCAACGGTGGTTTTTGATGTGGCGTTCGCTGTACTGCCAATATGAAACAAAACTTTTGGAATTAACTGATATATAACGCTCTTGTCGAATTCCGTCGGTTGCACGGCCAAAACATATCTCCCAAGGCATACGATTTGATGAAAGCATTCTATTTGTTCATCTTTGAGAGTTTTGTGAACAAAACTCTCAAGAGAAGCATTTAAAACTGACAAATTGAAAAACTCGCGCTGTTCGCTCGCCTCGTCAGACGCCATCAGCTCGCGCCATTTCTTTCACCGGAAATCACACTGCCACACAGGTAACCAATCATGGCTTAGTTCTAATTACCTTTTTGTTTCTAGACCAATCAGAGAAAAGTCCAGATTCTGGACTAGCAACAGACAAATAGTCAAGTAATTGTATCAGGCGTACCTTTCCGCCGCGACAAAAAATATAAGGGACGCCTGATCGCAGGTTAAGCCTATCCAGATTCACAGAATATGCAAGTAATATTCCATTTGCCCTAACCTTTCTCCTTTTATCCCTTCTCATTCATGAAATACTGTATGCTTAGAAAAGCAGGCGGGGGGAGGGGGGGAGTGGGGGTAATATAAGAGCTGGCAACTGGTTTATCTATGTAAAGGTGTCTTTTTCTCAAAAAGAGGTTCAATTCTAATAGTTTTGCTTGTCTGAGGAAACCAGTTACCTCTCGGCTAAAAATGTTAAAGAAACCTCTGAAGCCATCTATTGAACTGAACTAATACGCCTTGGAGTCTAATGGACCTTTTTACCATATCATAATTTTCTGAATTTTTCTTTGCAACAAAAAAAATAAGCCCAACCACTTGCTTTATCATGCCAAATTTAGTAAATCCATGAAGTTTCATAAGAATTTGTTGGGAAATAGGGGACCCAAATTTGCCAGATTAGACAACGAAATTTATGCCAAGGGAATTTTGTTTTTGTTCGGAAGAAAAACACGCATTTTTTTGATATTGCATGACATCTGTAAAAAAGTTCATTCAACAGTGCAATAGTCATTTCTTCACAGGACATGCTTTGAATGTGCTGTGTAAAATTGGAAATAGCAGAGAGCCAACATCTATGACGATTATCCTCATTATGATACTGTTACTTTTATTTTTGAGATAACTATCCTCCTCCCGAAAAAAGAAAACATAATGAACATAACCATTGTGATAACAAATTATTGTGTTATTATATAAATAAGAGTTGCTAATAAATCATTTTGTTTTTCTTATATTTCATATTTCCATTCTTATTCCAGTTTTCGTGTCATAAATCTTCAGAACTTTCCTTCAGATTGTTGTAGTTTGTAGGCAACAGTAATTCTTTAAGAATATGTAAGATCTATTATATTGACATGCCTGTATTTGAAACAAATTTATCTTACATTACCTTAAAATGTGTTCATCAAGGAGCATCTATTGTAAGCAATTTCATTGAAAGTAATTTCCATGTATCAAAATAAAAACAGTTTCAATAATAAATTAGAATAAAATTAACTTTTTTTGAAAAAAAATATATGGTCTTCTTTACAAGAACATGCAGGCATCAAATTTACACAACACTGGGTGTTAAATTAAAGAAATAAACAGTTATTGTTCTACATCTATGCATCCTCAATACTAGAAGAATTTATTATCTATTTTAAGTCAAACCAAACCAAACTATGACAAAACATAACTACACATAGGTTAACTTTTATATAGTAAATAAATTTAAACTTTGTACAACAGAAATATTTGTTTCAATTTACCATGTGCTATAATAATGTTAATAAATCATTATTCACCGGTTCCATAAAGTGTCAACTTCCATTTGGTCACCGTGCCTGCATAATCACCGGCAGCAGCAGAATCTTCAGTGCTTTCTAATAACCCATCCAGATCACTCTCATCATTTGCAACTGGGAAGATTTGGTCACGCATGTAGTCTCCTCCAAACCGGCCATGATGAATTTCATCATGATAATCATCATAATCATCAGCGATTTCATCTCGGCGGGCCTTCAGTAGGTCATGCTGTATGAGGACACGTTCTCGCTCTTCAATGTCTGGCTTCTTAGGCTCCTCTGTAGAAAGCTTGTTGTGGTGAAAGAGAAGTTTCCATTTTCCCTCTGGTGACTCACTCCATAAATGCACTGTCATGAAGTCCCAGTCAGTCAGTCCAAATGTGTCTTTGTCGCTATGGCGAGTTGACAACAACTGACTACTTGTTCCTCCTGGCGAGACAATATCTATGCTAATGTCTCCACGGAATGCCTTGGCTAATCTGAAGCTGACAGTCACTTGTACGTGTTCAAGCTTTTTGATGTACCTCTCTGTCCCCTTACAAGCATCAGTGTCAACACTTAACTCCAGAGTACCACCAAGAGGAATGTGTCCATCTTCAATAGGACCATCCACTGAGCAGTTATGCTGTTCACCAACTGTTGTCCAGTTCAGTGCGGCTGTCACCAGCTTACTAGCACTCAGACGACCAAAGCCAAACTTGTGATTAAACAGCAGCCCGGCAGCATTAGTGACCCAGCCATCATCTTGTGGACTCGTCTTCACTGCTTCATGAACAACCAGGTGCTGAAGATCACGCCAAGTAAGATCTTTGTTGGCTTCCAGAACCAAGGCAAAGATGCCAGACGCCAACGGAGCTGCTGAGGATGTCCCACGGAACCTTGTTGTACATTTATGCTTGAGATCAGTAGTGACTAAGTCAGCTTCACTGGAGCCTCCACGATGAGTGTCTCCTGTGTATGTCACAGCCATGGTAGAAGAACACTGCTCATCATAATATGTGGAAAGACCATAACGACTGACAGCTCCTATAGGGCAAGAATCTTCCTGACAAGGCACCAAACATCCAGAGAAAGAGGGTACGTAGCAATTTTTTCCGTCTTTTAAAAAATTAGTGCGAAATCTGCATACAATTTGAATTTGCTGGTATTTTAGTTTTAGTGCAAGATTTCCTCACATAGCGCTCAGGCCCGTAGCTGAGGTTTCTGGAAGGGTGTTCGTATTGACAGGAATATTTATTAACGGGGGTTATTAAATACGAGCGCCGAAGGCGTGAGCCTCTAGGGGCGTGAGCCTCCAGGGGGATCTGGGGGCATGCTCCCCCCCCCCCCCCCCAGAACATTTTGAAATCTAGAGCCCCAGAAATGCTATTTTCAGCATTGTGCACGTCAATATTTGAAACTCAATACAGTGCAATATTTCCCACGTTTTGTTAGCTTGATGCATTCATACATAGATGCCGGCTTAGTACACTAAACGTTTTACAAAAGCTTGACGTGTGCTGCAAAGGAATCTCAGGGTAAAAGCTTAAAGTGACTTCAAATAAAAGGTAAGTAAAATATTAAGGCCCCGTCCACACTTATCCGTTTTCGTATCGTTTTCGCCCGTCCACACTATAACGCCTTATCTGTTTTGAAAACGCTTTTATACCTCAGTGCGCATGCCCAAATGAACTCGACGCATGCGCATTTCAATATATCGGCCCGCGAAATTGGCGCCATTCTTGATACTCACGGTCGAGTGGTCTGGCGCTCGGTCGTGTCTACTTTGATGACGTCACCGTTTTAAGATAGCATCGTTTTCTCCGTCCACACTAGAAAACAGCGTTTTCAAAAAGCATCGTTTTCAAATCGCTCCAATCTGGAGAGCGTTTTTGAATTGCTCCGTTTTCGGTGATTGTTTTCGGCGTTGTAGTGTGGACTATAGCCGTATCCGGAGCTAGACAGCTTCGTTTTCGTTTGAAAACGGATTAGTGTGGACGGGGCCTAAAACGCCCGCGAGTTATTGAGAAAAAGATATTTTTAAATAAAAGTTAATAAACCGCAATGGTGTCATAATCCTTTAAGTCATTGTCTCCCCGGCTTTTTTTGTTTACGCTCAACTGTGGTCACGCTTTCAAAACCAAATCCTTTCGTCGGCTTGAAACACGCTAGAACGGAGAAAAGTCCTTGGATAAAAAGCAAAACAAGGCCAGGAGCAAAAAAGACCACGGCAAAAACGTATGCGCCTGGAACGTGACTGCGACACTATCGCTTTCCCGCAAAGCTCAAGTTTGCATACTGTGAACGCTTGGGGCTCTGTTATTTCATTGGCTTGAGGCTTTTCAAGTTGACACATTCCTTTGTGAAGGCGAGATATGCGTGTAAATCTTTAGAAGGCGAAAACTCGCACTCGTTTTTCAACGGAATCCCTTCTCCTTATTAAACGAATTAATAGGGTATGTAGATTTGACGGTTTCTCGTAAAATTTGATCAGAACATTCCCTGATAGATATAAAACAAAATCTTGTCAGCAATTTTCCTTATTTTAAATACTTTTCTCGTGGCGGCCTTTAACGCAACAGGTTACGCGAATTTTTCGGTAGTCGAACTTGACAGATCTATAAAAAGACAACCAATGGAAATAAAAGAAAATGCTGACACATTTTTGGAGATTGGTGCTTTGTGATTAACACTGCACAGTTATTTTGCATGGACAATCACATTTGACACCCGATTAATTTGCTGGAACGTCAGTTGGTCATTTTGGAGTTGACGGCCTCTGCTGCCTTCGGAAAGCAAAACCCAAAACAAAACATAATTTTATCGAATTTTACATTTTATAACCTTTCTTTTCATATATAGTTTGTGGGGGTTTCCTTAAAAACAGCGCGCGTACGATTTTTGTTCTGAAGGACACCCGCGAAGGTTTGAAGTAACCTTTAAGCCCCCCACTCCCCGGCTCCGCCGTCAATGTACTCAAAGCAGCGTCAAAGCGTCAATATGCACTAAATACACGTATCACTTGGGTCCCTCGAAATTGTATTCCCCGCCTTTCGTCTTTCAAGACTCCATTTATGAAATCCCGAACGCCTTCTAAGGAAATATTTTCAACGATGGGATTATTTTGACTAATATATATTGACGCCACTTACTAATTTACCACAGGACTATTCGTAAAGCAAACTTGACAACTGCATAATCCTCGGGTGGAGTCCTTGAAATAGATTGACAATTTCATCCAGATCGACAGGCATTTCATACTTGATACTTAATACTTTGCCGATACTATTAGCGTTGTCTTGCAGGGTAATTTAAAAGCTGCAAACTCAAAGTTTGTTTTCCATTCCTCTACTATTTGCTTAAAGCTGAAAATCAACAGTTTTTTGTTTCCAGCCCTCCATTATTGACCTCCAAAGGGGGTTCGTTCGAACCCCTCGAACCCCCCCCCTCCTACGGGCCTGAATTCCGTCAGTATTTTTGACATTTTAATTCAAATAAACTGCTTTACAATTCCAAGTCCCACTATAATTTTGATAAAAGTATATTCGATTTGGTGATATCGTGGTCAGTAGAATCTACAGGATAATTAATCTTTGGGAGAAATGCAGTAGTTTAAAAGTAGACACAATTTTATACTGGACTTAAAAATTCAAATGTGGTCGTGGTAAGGTGTTTGTTTGTATACATACGTGTACATGCAAAATTTCAAAATAACTCATTTAAATTTAATACATGTTGCAGGACCAAAATGTAGATGATGAAGAAAAGAATCTTCAGATCAGTGCAATCATTTGAAGGCTGTGAGGACATGCAGATAAGAGTAAGTCAACCATCTTCAAATATAGCATTTAGTTTTTGGCAAATTCAGAATTCAGAAGAGTGGTTACATCTGGAGCTTGTTTCTTATTAGAATGGCCCCAGCCTGTAAGCAAGCATCATGATGATAATGCAATAGAGGGTGTCACTTACTAGAACTTTTAAAATTAAGCTTGGGATATGTACCAACCGCTACCACTGTAGTAGTAATAATGCTAAACATTATATATTATTTGTCACAGAAGCCATTCACAAATGTACGAATCACTGTCACTAATGTTATTCATTAGTCTAAACTTGTAAAACTTAAACTTAAAGAAAATGAAAACACAGATATATTTAGTACATGTACATTGGCTATTCCTTGGTACCTCTTTCTTTTTTCTGTTAATTAAAAGAATGCAGACCACTGGCAGTATATCCTAGTGGGTGTATATTGCATTTCCTGTAATAACAAATGCAATAACTACATTTAAATCAAAAACCATTTCAACAAACCTTTAGATTTTGGACCTCCCTGAAAACCACTTCAGTAAGTGGAGCCTCCTGCATAAAGATTGTTGTTGTTACTGCAGCTGCAACTGCTACTGCTGCTGCTGCTACTACTACTATTACTACCACAGGGCTGCAAAACAGTCGGTCATCGGACAATTGCCAACCTAAATTTCCCCATGTCAGACAACAAAAGTCCCAACTCTAGTTGAACCTGATGAAGCTACAATTGGCATTTTCTTTTCCTTCCCATTCTCTCGATTTTATATTTAAAGCACTAATTTGTAGTAATTATAATAATTCTGTGTGAGTTTAAATAAAAATTGATTTGACTTGACATTACATCTGGCCAAAGTTTTTCTCTGGGACAAACATATATGTTGCGAGGAATCAAAAATGAAATTTAACATGTGTTCTCCGACCAATTTCTGTTTTGTCGTTCTTCAACCAAAGTGGAGTCTTTGTCAGGCATAAGCTTTTTTTTTGTGAAGAAAGATAATTATTTGTAGCTTTGTACTGCTACTTCTTCTGCTCCTGCTGTTGTTGTTGTTGTCATAATTTATTATTATTGTTGTTGCTATTGTTATTGTTGTAATTATTATTATTATTATTATTATAATTATTATTATTATTATTATTATTATTATTATTATTATTATTATTATTATTATTATTATCTTACATGCTAATGCTTTAATTTAATTCCCCACTTTCTTTAGGTTATGACACGGAAGAATGATGGAAGGTGTGAAGGAAGGTAAACCTATGATTTGGAATTGAATGCATGATTTCATTTAAGGTGGCTCCCTAGAGTCAGTACGAACATGGCCCTTATAGAACGCGAGTTAGAAAACGAAACTTAGTTAATTTCCCTTAAATTTTTTACCCCGTAGAGATTTA
>JAHPZR010007886.1:0-20000 GCA_019787425.1 Platygyra sinensis | reverse complement strand
ATGAGGCTAGATTTTTTCGGCAGTCATGGGCTTTAGGATGTTTTCCTGTGGATTTTGCCCAATCACAAAATGTACAACTTTTTGTCCTTGTTGTATAGTCCAACACTTTGCCAGAGGATAAGCTCATAACTGCTGCTTGTCCAGTGCGCGAATTATGTCCCTTTCCACGTCTCTGCGATCCCATGTCAAAGGAACAGGGTATTGGAACAAAATTAGCCTAATCAATTTTGACACCATTTTGTAGGGCTTCATTTTTCTCCATGGTTAAACAATTTTGACAGCTACTCTTTGCAATACTTCCCACAGCTTTCCCTACCTCTCTTTCCCTCAGTTTAAAAGCTACAGAATTTAAAGTTGGGGCATTCAAAGTGGACAGCACATTGTTTATATGGGTTTTGCCATTACGGCATGAAGGCAGCCAAGTACCAGTCGTATGTTTATGTCAAAAGCAGGTGGACCACACTTTCCGCTTCGGTGTTGCCCAGAAGTTTTGACTTGGTTGCTTTTACCACAGTTTGGACATTTTATCACAAATGTGCTGGCTAGACCATACCGTACTTCATCAGTCACATTGTAAAAGGAAACTGGTCCTAAAATGATACGAGAGGAATGAAAAGAGCTTTGTGTCAAGAAAGCATACTAAGGATATTTGATGTATTGTGGCAGGAAAAAGTGCATGTCTTTTAAACTTACATGGTGCTAAAACTGATGTTGTAATTTTCTCATGGAAGGTGTTTAAAAAAGTACTTCTAGAGGGTTTTCCAACAAAAATAGGAAAAATAAAGAGACACTTTTTGGTAAAAATGTAAATGATAAAAAAGATATATTTCAATTTTTTGCACAACCACATGCCTTAATTATTGCATGTAGTACTTTCTTACTGTCAACTTTTTTTCACTAACAAGCTGTCTAGCAAAAATGAGCAAAGGTTGATTGTAAACAATTTTTAGGTTTACAATGGGTCCGTTCAAAAGGGCATCCAAGAAAGTAGGTTTACATTCCGTGTAGTAAATAGAAAAGTCCATTCCAGCTCAGTCCATTCCTAATAGTTCAGGGAAGAATTAGTGGATTACATTTACCTGATTGGCAGTGAGTGCAGCTTTGGAGCCTTTCCCCAAACACATCGAGGTTAATGAATCGAGTTCCACAGGGAATAGCTTCTTCTCTTTCAGTGGCAGCCTGTTATATAGCACAAAAAATGGATGGTTCCGGTAATTGCATCTCTGTGTAGTGAATATAAAATTCTAAAGCGCCCATACCTGAGTACTCCTTGTTTCTCGTTTAGAGGGTGGTTCGTTTTCGTCAATACAGTTTCCAAACTCGTTTCCTTTTCGCCGTGTAGTTTTGATATCCACGCCTCATGTGCTCCAGATTTTTTGGAGTTCCTTTTGCTCCGGGTTTCGTGAAGCGCCCATTTGCTCCTCGCTTTTCGCGGTCAGAGGGAGATCGAGGGAGAAAGACTCTGACTGGTAAGTGATGATGACAGTGAATTACCTTCTTCTTTATCGTTCAAGTTAGCCGCAGCCAAACTTACTGATCCAAACACTGAGTACACGTACGGAAACTTAATGGGATGTTTACGATAATTAGATTCACCCTTTTCATAACCCACACTTTCTGTAGACTAGACGCATATTTTCGTTTACTCGGGCTTCAAGTTGGGGAGAAAGATTGTTTCTGTTGCACGTACTTCGGTAAGGCTTTTTTGTAATTATGGGTTTATCTTGTAACTGTTTTTATCTCGGTAAGCTAGAGATGCAGGGTTATAACTTATGTATACAGTAAGCGGAAAACATATTTGTTATGCAGTGTGAAGACTTTTTTCCGGGTTGGGTTAAACGCAAGCAAAATGGAGTGCTTAAATCGGAATTAAACCTAAGGGCGGGATGACCGCCTATATAACAATCATACTGCGGAAAGGGGGTCACAGAGTCCACTTGCGAAGTACTTTCCGGAGTGTTAAGTTACACGCCACTGCCGGATTGAATATTCATTTCGGAACATGAACAAACATCGGCAAAACGAATGAGCTCCATCTCCACGCTTTCAAAAATAATTCATACGAACAATATTATTTTGATCCATAGGCGAGGTTAAACTTCGTTTTCCTAAATATATTTTTAGCATATACATAGAAACAGTACAATGTAGATGACATGGGTATACACGAAAGAATACGTGCATAGACAAATTTTCTAACCTTTCTGCTTAGACTTTTAAAACTTCGTGTTTGTATTCTGCTTGATTCACGATCGCGTCGTCTACATACACGATAAGATTTTAGTTTACGCTTCTCATATAGCATGTCTCTCGATGAAAGCTTGGTTCACTCATAAATGTTCGCTCATAAAGAGATCTCTCGTAAGTTTCGCGGACCAACCCGTTCCGAAAGCGCTCCTCATCTTTTAGTCTTGGTCTATCGCGAACGCTGTGTGCACATTTTGTACCCGTTTTGTATCCGTACACAGTATTTGTGCTCCGTCCGCCATTACACCATGCCATGTGCTAATCAGTAAAATCTTCGCGCATGCGTATTAATTAAAGAATTGCAAACTGTGGCTGAACGAAAAAAAAAACGTAGCCGAAATTTCAGCTCGGGCGTTTCCTTTGGAAAGCCCGAGTAAAAATAGACTAGCAACTCTTGTAATATTTCTTCTTTTACCAAAACAGCGTCTAATGCAAACGAAAACACTTGCATTTCGAGCTCCCAGCAATTTTGTAAACTTTATCCGGACGATATTACGGAACAGGGAAGCCATGTTTGTTTTTATTTTTTGCGTGGACTGCGCGTGGATTTAAAATCTCGCGCCACACTAATGCTTAGCTTGCGCGCGGTCTTAAAACTCTAGGGAGCCTCCTTAAATGTCAACATTTAGTCTACATTTTTTAAGACTTAAGTTTGAGGAGTATTTTTCATAGACCCATGAAAAGCATATTAATGTTGATCTTGTAACTTGAATATTAAATGACTGTCATTCACTTTGTGATGAATTCTTTATATTATTTTTTGAGGCCAGACCCCAAGAAAATATGGACTGGCTTCATTAATTACTTACAATACCATTTCGATGAAACCACTTTTCTTTTAATTATACTGGTAGTTCTTTCAGTGTTCTAATGTTTATTCAAGGTTCCTTTGAAAACAGTACTGCTCAGTGCTATGCAACTGGTTATTACCACATAATCACATCATACAACTTTGCAGACATGCATCTCCATCACCCATCATAGAAGGAGTATCATTGATTGGTGACATTAAAGGGGCTCAGTCACGTTTGAAAAGCTTAGCAAAACTTTTCAAATTCGTTGTTTGCAATCCGCGTCAATCTTCTCCATCCTTAATTAACCATCCTTGTTCCTTTATGGTTTATTATCGTCTCTTTGATGTTTTCTATCTTTACAAAGTGTTATTTTTAGGTGTCCTTCAATTTAACGGTTATTTTTTTCGATGTTCAAAATAACTCAAGATGCCGTGACTGAGCCCCTTTAAAGACTGGCTGACAGAAGTCAGAAACTTGGTGCTGTATTTAAATCTCACATCAGTAGATAACTAGCAGCACATAAAAATAATCAATGTTCAGGGAACAATCCTTTAGTGCTACCGGATTTTTGTGACAGATAAATATTCGAAGACCCATGATTTCCAGCCACACCACTACAGTACTATTTGCCCAGTAAGAATGCATATCTCCTAAATTACACGTACGTTTCTCCTATTTTTCAATTGTTTGTGTATTTAGAACATAGAAGGAATAGGAATGACAGACAAAATAGCATCTCAGATGAAGGTTTGCTTCAAGTTAGTTTCACTTGGACACAACAGATGCTTATTTGTGAAAACAATGGAGAATTATTTACGGATATCGTTCAAATGTTCACATCTTTTACATGGCATTGTAGCATACCATATTACCGGGGCAAACACTGGTTGCAAACGAGCTGAACGTTTCATATGTTCATAATGAAACGGTATTATGCCGAACTGTTAACCAACAATTCAACTACATTGGCATAAACTATACAATAAACAAATGGCAAAAACTCTTGAGCGTTGTAGCATCGACCTGGCGAGTGCCATTGCCAGAAATTGCGGACATTTGAGCCCGCGCAAAAGCAGCGGCCAATTAATTACTTTATGCTAATGGCAACATGGCGTCTTCGAGAAAATCCCCCGTGATTCACTAAAAACAACTTAATTCGTTTTCCCCTGTCGTTTTATACGTCACTGCCATCCGCTAAAGAAATAGGGAAAGATTTGTTGATGTGGAGAGGATTATTACCAGGCGAAAATGTGGACTGAAGGGCTATGATTACTTCAGTTGAGAAGGAGAGGAATTCGAAACATACAGAATTCTTCAATTCAGTAACTACTTGTTGTCTTAGGGAATTAAAGAATACTCAGAAGACTTACCGAGCCACATTCTCACTAGGTAATAATTTTCTCCACATCACAAAATGTTTTATATTTCTTGAGCGGATGACAGTGTCGTACAAAACGACAAACGAAAACGAATGTCACGTTTGTCACGCCATGTGGTCATACATGAACTTGTAATTTTAGCGCTGACTGAAAGGACAGTGGTCATCTGTCTCCCCAGCCTTCAACAGAGATAGAAGGCTTGGTTTCTTAGGTTTCTTTTGATAACAAACATGCCGGATATTTGCTGAAAAAATGCCAGTTTTTGCCCAAGAATACGACGTGTAGTTCTCGGATCAACACAGATGAGACGCTCGCGTGACATTTGATATCTTTGCTTTCGGTAGACCTGGTTTGCGCTTCTCTGAACTGTTTTTGAAGGCAATTAGCAGGGCGAAGAAATCAGCAGCGAAGGTGAAAATTAGTCAAATGGTACACCATACGGTGCTTTTCCTCAAGCGATCGCGGCACTTGGGATATCCCGCTTATGTAATCTGCTGTGGCGGATCAAAATCTGTTTGGGATGCATTCAAGCCTCCGTACTATAGAGCATTGTATGAGCCAATCTTCGAAAACAAACATCGATGAAAAGCAGGGCCAGTAACATTTTTTGATGAAAAGCAACTAATCAGAATAGCAGAGGAAACTTTCAAGAACTCAGCCCGATCGCGGCACTTGTTCCCGGTAAGCCAGAACTTGCTCTATTTTATTTTGTTTTATTTCTCCCATACATTTCCTTTGAGCGTTTGGCGGCCATATTTCTAAGAAACCCCGCGCGTGCGCCGTTGCGATGTCCGCGATTTCTGGCCATGGCGACTTTTATGTACGCACCAGTTTAGCTGTGTTTGTGTCCAAAAGGTTTCTTTAGACAGGTTAAAACTCTCCCGCAAGAGCCTACATTAAGATTATCGGTTCTTGGTTGGGTCAAAGTTGTTTGGTAGGGGTTTAAGCTTTATGTGCCGATCTAGGCCAAAATATCTTCGCTCACAACAAACAGAGATCAGTCTTAGACTTGCAAATACTCATCCACTTTCGAGGGATCGCTTCTCAAACCGTTTTCACTTCATAATATGCTTCTTTTTGGGTGTTTTCCTCTTAATTTGCTTTGGTATATATCTTGTAATATTTAAGCTTAGCGCAGAGCTTGGCGAAAAGTCCACACGTTCCACTACACTGGTTACACGCGTACGCCTTGCATCAAACGCTTCGTGAATCAACAGCATCTTGATATCTGCGCATCGAATCCTTGGGCAGATAAATTGTCTCGATTAATCCGCCCTATAGGGTTGATTTTCGTATATAGTTATGCTTCGAACGTTCATCGCCTCTCGCTCTCGCATGATCTCGAAGAGCGGGAGAGTTATTTACCTGGGACTTAGTCCTTTCGCAGTAAAGCCAATGTTTTGGTTTGGCCTGTCAGCCAATGAAATTACAGGAAATTTTATATCCAGTTCTGGTTGTGGCCCGGACTGGTAACAATTACAAACACACAAAGGATACGTTGTTGGTTCTCAATCACAAACCGCTGATCTCAATTCCCGAAGTGTATTGTCATATTTTACGCGAATGATTTCAACGTGGCATTTGAAGAATTTATCAAGGGATTTGAGAAGCGCAGTAGTGTTGAAGTCTTGGAATGAAGTATTAGTACTTCATTTCATTCAGATATGTACATGTATCGATGGGTGCCAGCAAATTAATCCGTGGGATGGATTAGCATCCGTTCAGGGGGACTACGATACCGGGATAAGTTTCAGCTGTGTGGACCACTTGGCCTGTCGTAGTTTTTATTGTACTCTTTGATGGTTGAATGGCAATCAAAAGAAAGGCCAAACCAGGCACTTTTGATAAAATAATCCTGAGTTCTGGGTACTAGACGATGGGAAACCATGCTGTATGGCAAAATTACGCAGTCTTACCAGTCTACTTCTGTCACGACTATCCCTTATATATATAAATCTTTCCTTACATTTTTTATATTTTACTTTTAAAGGTTCGCCATCGAGGAAAAGCTTGTTGATGGCATACTTCCCAATGTTCCCACTGATCCAGAGAAGCTAGCGTCAGAGACAAATCAGTTACGATTTACAGGTTGCAATCTCACAAATATTCAGCGGTACTACAGTAAAATTGGAAGAGACATCTATCCAGATGCCATCCTTTTTCAAAAAAAGCGTTAGAGGTTCTGTCTGCAGCTGTAAGTGCTCTGGATCGATTTGGAGTTAGGTTCTGGCTCAGCAGTGGGACTTGTCTAGGTAAGTAAATCCAATATCCTTACACGAACTCAGCAAAATTAGGAAATTTTTATCTCAGAAAGACACCGAAAGGGTCGTTCATGCCTTTATTTCCTCTAAATTGGACTATTGCAATGGTTTGTTTTACGGCTTGCCCTCTTCTGAAATACAGAAACTTCAAAGATTACAAAACGCGGCCGCCCGACTTATTACGCGAACAAAAAAATTTGATCATATTACTCCAGTTTTTATCAATCTGCACTGGCTCCATATAGAACATCGTGTTATCTTCAAGCTTCTTCTCTTTACCTATAAAGCACTTCATGGTCTGGCCCCCTGATTACTTGGCAAATCTGTTAACTTCCTATAAACCTGTCCGCACCCTTCGTTCCTCAAGGTCCATCAATCTGTTTGTCCCAAGATCTAGAACCTCCACCTACGGCGACAGATCTTTTGCGTGTGTATCTCCTAGGCTTTGGAACAAACTTCCTGATTTTATAAGATATTCTGAGACTTTAGATTCCTTCAAAACCAGGCTCAAGACTCACCTTTTTAAAATTGCTTTTAACCTATAGTGAATCTTTGATCTTATTCTTGTAATTTTTTTGTAAAAGCATTGAGACTTTGGTATAATGCGTTTTAAGAACTGCTATTATTATATTATATTTAGATTTAGAAGAAATTTATGCATTCATTCAATTTCGTTGATTCCCTCTTCGTTCTTTAGATCTTTTGTGCGTTCCTTCTCTCGCTCATTCTCGCATGTTTGTTCGTTCGTTTGCTTGGTCATTTTTTCGTTCGTCCATTCATTCATTCCCGAAATTCGTTCTCTCGCTCGCACGTTTGTTCGTTTGCTTTTGCATTCGTTCGTTTGCTCGCTCGCTTGTCCGTTCGTTCCTTCTTTCATACCTCCTTTCTTTGCTGATTCAGTCTCATTCTGTTATTCGTTCGCCGTTCTTCAGTTTTACTTAATTGTTAGTATATTTGTTTATCACAATTCATGATGTTAAAATAATTACTTGTAAACACAAAATATTAAATTCCTGAAAAAAGGCCGAGCGATAATCTGTTAAAGGGTCTAGGATTCCATATAAAAACAAATAATCGAATTCATTAGAAGTACATATTATATCTAAGTAATACTAATACTGTAAAGTGGAGCCTTAGAACAATGAGGGGCTCATAGTTGCCAGAGCTTATCCCGGTTTCTATAGCATGAAGCGGCTAGGAGTATATTTCTACTCCCCTGGATGGGATGCTAGTCCATTGCAGGTCACTTCCCCGCAGTTTGTTGGGTTTCCCCAACAATTTGCCGGTACCCATTTATACTCCTGGGTGGAGAGAGGCACTGTGATAGTTAAGGTAATTCCCCTGAAATAAAACTGACAATAGATTTTCGTTCAATCTTTGCCCACTGAATATTTATCATATGAGAACTTCAATTTTGAAATAAAAAAGGGGGGTGCCCATACTCATTAAGGAGCACTGGGGTATTGAAAATGACCCATTTTGGCATTATTTAACGCTTATTACAAGAACGAATTCCCAGTAATAATTGTAAATTTTTGTGACCGAGACTCATGAGAACACGCATTAAGTTTGATTTAGACAGAAAGCTGAATCCTTGGTTAAAATTTCAACCAAATTTCTTGACATGGTGACCATAGGGCAAAATAGAAAAGACCACAGTTTTCTTGCTATTTTCGCTATTTATTCAATTTTCAGCAATAGAAATCAGATCAGTCTTTCCTCAAGCAAAGTTTATGATTAGTTGATTACAATGACTGGAAAAAAAATTGGGGTGCCCATGCTCGTTGGTGAGCTATAGCCATTTTGCAACTGAAAGAGTTCAATATCAAGGCAAATTCGCCATGTTTTCAGTGTGCACGTGCACGAGAGCGCGCTAAATGACGCTATAAATTATGCGCAGAAAGGATGCGCAGTGCAATTGTGAGGAATAACCTTAAGTGTCTTGCCCAACAACACAACACAATGTCCCTGGAGTCGAACCCGGACTGCTCACTCCGGAGTCGGGCGCACTAACTATGAGACCACCGCGCCTCCACAAAAGTGTAAAGAGTAAAACTATATAAAACTGGAATAAGAGTAGTCATAACTCCATAGAAAACCTTTTATCTGTAGCCTTAAACATATTCATATTCGTAGTACTACGAGTTTCTATTAGGGCAAGATTCCAAGTATCCGAAATTCTGTGGAAAAAGCATTATTTCAATACATTTGTCCTAGCATGTTTCTTTTTTAAAGTTATTTTTGCCTTATGCCTTAGGATTAAACTCAGTAGTTCGTTCGTATACTTTTTCCTTGTTCGTTTACTTTATCCTTGCTTAGTGCATTTGTTCGTCTTTTCAGCCTCCCTCTTTCCACAAGCCGAGTACCGGAAATGATCTAATAAACGTAAATAATTATATAAAAACTTAAAGAACAAGGTATAGTGTCTTCTCTCACGTGGCCAGCTCACATGCAAATTTATTATAACAAAAGGAAGTGTTTACACAAGAAAAGAGTTTCTCCCCCCCCCCCCCCCCCTCAGGACTGGTTTGGGACACCAACATGGCCGCCGTTTCATTGTTTTGGGGCACCAATATGGCTGCCGTGACGTTATGTGAAAACACTCTAGTAGTTCCATCCTGGTCGAGCGGTCCTGATTCGAGCCCTGGCTTGGGTCATTGCGTGTATGTGTTTGTCATTTTTCAATTGAACTCACAAAGTTAAGATGTAATTGATCGATAAGCAATAGTTCAAAACCTAGCCATGTTCACATCACAAAACTTTTTTTTTGTCTGTTCTCAGCCAATCATGCGTGAAGATCAGCACGCGTGCTCAGGGGGCCAGAAGTCACGTTTGTAGTCAATCAGATTGCGATTTTGACGATAGTCAGGAACACGACTGTAAGAAACGTCGCGTCTGGTTTCTATTCTTTATAAGAACTAATTTGATTCATCGAAATCCTTCTAAATAGATGGGAGCTTTGAGCTGTCCTTCAAAACTAAAGAGGATTATGTTAAGCTAGACATGTTATTTTTCTATGGAGAGAAGGATTACACATAGACCATTTGCATAAATGGCGCCTAAATTTGAATAACAATAGTTTATACATCCTTAGCCTAGTACCCATGTTTCAAGACAAAGGATTTTTCAGAAAAGCATTATTTTTCAGAGAAGCATTATTTTTAAGAGGGCAATAATAAGGTTTATGGCACGAACAAGGCAGATCTGAGAGGGTCAATAGCTAAAATCAGATAATCAGGATGCTTTATTTCCGGTCTAACATTTTTTCCAAGTAGTGAGCCTCTTTTCACTCACAAAGCCGTATAAACCTTGCATGCAGCGACTGCACCCATAGTACAAACGGCAGTCCAAACCGAACTGTCCTACCGAAACGGCACGATAATTATAATAGCCTTTTTCTTCGCAGCTCTCAGCCTCTTTTCACTAAGAGCCGTATAAGGCATCTCTTAGTAACCAAGGTTGCTCCCAACGGTACTGCAGGAAGGTTGATCGATTTCTTTCCAAGTCTACGCGGCAAGACCAAATGGTAGTCTGGGTATTCACTGGAATTTTGCAATCCCTTTGAGGAAATCTTCAACTTTTAAGTTCTGCACGTAAATTATTAGCAAGGATACAATAGATTTTCCACTCATAAGACCGTATTTTTCTGTAGCTTTTCTTTCACTGTTACATGGCTTTTAATCAAAAATTCTTCTTAAATTCAGTTGGTGAAAAAAAAACCTTGTTTTGACAAGTCTGAGTAAAAAGAAAAGTACGAGCGCGTGCGGCAGCTCTCTACTTCTACCCATACCACCATTCGGGGTTGTCGCATACACTTTTACACTTAATGTACGTATTAAGTTGAAAAACAGGAGCCCTGAAACAGCTGTTGTTATCATGCATCAAAAATTTACAAACTTCTCGCAACTCTGTTTTCAGGTATACCTTTCCAAAATTCACTCTTTGTTGGACAGAGTTTCTGGGATTGAAAGTGCGCATCCCTGTGAAATCGAGTCTTACGTTATGGCAAAATACGGAAGGAATTGGCTCGTGCCAATCAGAAAATGGAACCGAAAAAAAAAAAGCCCACCAAATTAAATCTGCGCGAGAATAGTCAGTGGAACGAGAAGTACAGGGGGTGAAGTAGTGCGACTCTTCTGAGTCTTCGGCTTAAAAACTGTGGGTTCAAAAATTTTTTTGTCAATGGACTTTTTAAAATTTTTTTTAAACAAATAAGACTTATGTATAATAAAGTAAAAAAAAATAATAAAAAAAAAAAATAAAAAAATGTGTTGTTTATGTTGCCTTCACTACACAAACGAACACACTCAAAGGTTATGAGGCATAGGCGTGTTGCCCTGCCCAGACCCAGGAAGTGTTTTAATTGATACAACAACGTTACAACCAAGTTGATAAAAGATGTTGAAATAACATCATACATGCGCCAAAGCTAAACACGTAAACCCAAGGAAGCTCTTATCAGGAAAAATAGGGACCATGTACCCGGCCCCCGACCAAACGCACGTAAATGGTCGCATTTTCATGACCAAGTTGCTTATTCTCATCAAATTCACGAGATGTCGCGACAAAGCAATCACAGCAACTGAAAGAATGAAAGCGCAGACTCAGATCGCGTCCACACTACGCCGGAGGAATTTGAAAACACAATAATTTGGTAATTTGGATTTGTGTTTGGCTAAAATTCGGGAAGGGAAATATGATGATTATCCTATCGTTTTATGTCCACACTATAGCGCAAAGCCGTCTTATATTGGAAATGTATTTAGATAACACAATAACAGGATAACATAATAACAGGAAATAAACTATTATGTTTCTTCGCAAATGTTAAGAATCAAGAGGCCGTATCACGGTTTTCGACGTCATCTTGGCGGGTTGGCAGAGCCGCCCTTATTCACCCGCCGTACAAAAAAAGATGGTGGCTGTACATTTTGCTACAATACCTTGCAACATCAATTTACTCGGTAGACTATTGCATTACCAAGTTTCAAGGATGTAAATTTACTAAGAGGCACTCCATTAATTTTTCTAATGTTCCATACATTTGTCTGTAAATTTGGCTGTTAAGACGCGGTTCGCGGGAAAAATTATAGACAATTGAATAGGAAATTTAAAACTAACTGAACGTCTTCTAGCCCAGCTTACCTACTATGGTACAGTTGTGATTCATAAGTCGTGCAAAATCAATGTTAAAAAAAGTTATTTGCAGTGCGATCCTTGTATAAACACTGTTATTTCTGACCGCTTTGCCTACCCGGCAAGATGGCGTCGAAAACCGTGATTAAGCCTTTGTCATTGTTAGAATCAATTGTTTTGCGAAGGAAGATATTAGTTTCCTGTTATCGCAGTATTTCATCGTTAATTGACACTGTTAAACCCTTAGTTTTACGTATTTCCCGTTTTACGCAGATACCATGATCACTACAAATACACCTTTTCTAATTTAAATTTCGCCGGCATTGTACCTGCAGAAGGCGAAAAATTATAATTTCTTAGAAATCAATTTTGTACCTTTCCTCGAAAGCCTAGTTGACTTATTGCTCAGAGTACGTATGCATGTTGTGCCGCGTAGCACTATGAACACAAATGGTGGAACAGAGAATTAACTCTGAAGTGTAAATTAAAGTGCTATGTGAAGCCCATGAAAGACCCACTGGGCGTTAGCCCTAGTAAAAGGAATCAGGGAACCACACAAGGTAAAGAAAAAATTATTTTGTCCACGGTGGAAATCGAACCCACGACCTTCGGATTAGATCTACCGTTACTCTGCCGACTGAGCTACGAGGTCGGACAGAGAAAGTCGGGGACGATTTAGATGGTGAATCGCGGCGAAGAGAAAGTATGGGTACATATGAATCACTTTTTTCTTCACCATCTACTGATATATAACGAACTCACAACGTAACGAACTCACAACGTAACGAACTCCCAACGTAACCAGCTCGCAGCTGGCTTGATAGCTCAGTTGGTAGAGCACTGCGTCGGTGTCGCAGAGGTCATGGGTTCGAATCCCATTCAAGTCTTATTTTTTTCAATGCTAGAGAATAAATTTCACTTTTCACCCACATTTTGTCACCATAAACAAAAATGATAAATGTTTAAAACACATGACATCGTCCACCCTTGTCAAAAGTAGGCATGATCGTTTTAATTGTTATGCCTTCTTATCCAGATGTTAATCTAGCGGTTTTCAAATGAGTGTCGACAAACCAAACCCATACCAAATACATACCAATTAAACTACTCAGCCAATCTCTAACCGTAGTAAAACCAAAGTCAAAACCAAGTAATTACCTGATTACTTTCCACACTCAATTGAAAACCGCTCTGATCCAAAAACTAATTTAATTCACCTATGTAATTCACGAGTTTGCTCACAGAGCACCTTGATCTTTCCCTTCGCATTTCAAGTCACCAAACGCTATTCAGGTGTCTTCTAAAAACTTTCTATGACTCTTTCATTTTCCAATTTGACAGGCAAATTACATCAGGTACTAAGATTCTCAGGCAATGATAACCTCAGTCATCCAAGATTTTCATTTCATCTCTAAAACATAACGTCTTTCACTTTCAACAAAATACGTTGAATTTGGTAATTGTTTTATAAAGTACCGCTAAAGATCATGTACCATTAGGTCTACATCATTATTACGTTCATACCTTTTTTATCATTACTGTCTTTTCTATAGATCTTTCATGTAGCTCCCAAATAATTAACCCGATTCGTTCTTCCTCTAAAAAAGTGAAATTTTTAAGAAGTTAACTCAGATGTGTCACGTTATTCTCAGAAGTTGTTTGTAGTGCCACAAGAGCTGGTCTGCCATTCATCTTTCCTTATCTTATTTAGAATGAGCGTTACGTTCTCACAGTTTTCATCTTTTCACCGTAAGCACTGACAGCAGTCCCAAAGGGGATGAGAATTTATCCCTAGTGATCATGTGATAAAGGTTAAAAATGCCGTCCATATAGAAGGGTTTCCACGTATAAATGTTATAAGCAAGTCATATTTCGTTTTTGGTGATAAAACAAGAACGAAGGGATTCCCCCGAATGACCTTACGGCATCACCTATTCGTATGACTTATCCTTATCTAATAAAGTGGGTCCCGTTTTTCTAATTCTCGTGGTATTTTGAAAAGACCACAATTATTTAAAGATGGCTGAGAACAAATAAATGCCGAGTATTTTGGCCACTTGTAATCATTTCTTGAAGTTCCGAATTAAACGAAATTCAAGCTTTTAAACAAACAAATTATGGGAACTTATACAACACGGGCCACAAGGGCTAGAAATCCGAAATGTGTTTTGCCTATCTGCCCGGTACAGACCCTTTTGTCCCTCGAATTTTTCGGGTTATAATAAAATACGATTATAAATCTTACTCAGTGTCTTTATGTTCTATAAAACTTTTAGTTTCATTTTCAGATTTGAGCAAAATCGAGTCGAAGCATATACCCAGTCTTCTTGACCAAACGAGCTCGGCGAATAAAGGATTCATTATATGGCATAGAGGACACCCTTTCTTGTCAGAAATATTATTATCCCGAGCGGGTATCTTTGTTCCATCTCGTCCGCTCGGGTAGCCAATCACAGTGCTAGGTAAAAATGTCAGGCATTCTCAACACTTCCGCCACAGGCAGACCACTCTATGTGTTCGTGGTTTAATATACAGAATGTATGAGAGTTATGAATAAAGCTCTGAAAATTGCATATTTAAATCACATCTCGGCCTAAATATCCCAATAAAGTTAAATGAAACCATAATCGACTCATGTATGGTGTTTTTTCGCCTTCCTGGGCCGTCTAGCGCGTCTTACAGCGAAATTACTTTTGGCCGGTTACGGTTAGACATAAGAAGGAGACAAGGCATGCAACTTCGAGGCCGTCAGCCGCGACCTCCTCCACTTCAAATTAGAATTAACGCAAAAATACTGAAAATCTCACCTGAATGGCGACGGATCTTGATAGATGAGTTTTTTCTCTATCTCTTCGCCGAATTTCAGCTTCATCCCTCCAACAGTTTCCGAGAAAATCGACGCTGAAGTCACAAATATGGCTTTCTCAATATGATCGGTGCCAAACTCAGCGACCAAAGGAATTCAAGGAATGCAGGCTGTTTCAAACCTACCAATCAACGCTTGGCTTCCCACGGTTTTCCCGCGGGAAGCCAAAAAACTGCAGAAAGCCAAACGCTATTTACTATTTGCGTTAGTTCCCTTCTCTCTTCAGGAAACCTTTGCAATTGCTTTTAAGTTTACTGACGGGTTTCTCGTATAGGCAGTTATTTGGGTCCTGCACTCGGCTATGCACTACAATATCCTGTTAAGTTATAAATCTTCTTTTGCTTAAAAAAACTTTTAACCTACATGTAATTGTTTTAAGACATCATTGTATAACTTGAAAGAGAAACAATTGATTCTTTAAAGAAAACGACAACACTTTTGAGTTTATAAAACATGTTTCGACAGAAACTTCTGTCATCTTCCAGTTAATTAATGTTTAAAGCGTTACAAGTTGAGGCCTTATCACTGATTAAGTGTTCACGCACGCGTGTGGAAAAATGCCGGGTTGTTTGTCCAACATAGTCAGTGATAAGGCCTCGCACATTTACAAACACCTTCAGAATTCCGAACACTGCCGCGCTTTGCGTTCGGTAGACTGTTTTCACATTTTAGATCACGCCTGTACGGGCTTCCAACTCAGCTTAAGATGAAAAAGGCATTTCATATTCATAGACAACAACCTTCCTTGAATCAGCAAATACATCATGTAAATATAAAACTATCCATTTAATTCTCACTTTGTCACGCTTTTTGTGCATTCCGTTGTTACTAACATAACGTTTTGTACGTTAATCAACTGAAGATGACCGAAGTTTCTGTCGAAACATGTCTCATAAACTCAAAAGTGTTGTCGTTTTCTTTAAAGTATTGACTTGTCTGCTGATATCAAGATCGTTTGGAAACAATCGATTATTCTAAAAAAGTCAAAAGTCAAACGTTTTCTTCCGAGGAGGTACAAACCACGAGAGTTAATCTTCGATTTAATTGACATACAACTTAGTACAAGATCGAGCACTGTCCGTTGAAGTCATCCATATTTTTCCTCTCATGCGATCTCTCGCTGGCGTCCTGGTCATTCTTGTCAACGTAAACCTGACAGATAATAAACAAACAAGAATATATTTCTGAGTGACCAGGCTAATGTTCAGTTCCTTCACAGTATTTACCTAAAATTTTATCCAAGAACAAAAACCGACAACTGGAACGTCCTTTAAGCAGTTTCAGGATAGAGTTTGAGGCGCTTTGCACGTCATCACAATGTTGTGTAAGCTTGTGATGGAGGGTTGACCGTGGAAAACAGAATGGTCCATTTGTTTTTTTTGTGTGTTTTTTGTTTTTAAATAAATATTTGTAATCCAAAAGGATCAGTTACTGCGTGGCACAACTAAAACAGATAAAAGTTGCAAATAACTCAGTGCTTAATTAAACTCAACTTTGATAACAGACATTTCGGGCCTAGCCCTGTTTAGTTTCTAATAGGACACGTCATTGTATCAATTAACAGTTGTACGTGCGACTATTGCAGATAGGTAAAAGCGCGCGTCAAGCTATTTAAAAAATAAAGTCCACGTTTAATCTATGCGGCCCCAGGGTGCCAAGATAAAAAGTTAAGTGCATTTCTTCAGGGCGTCTGGCGTTGTTAGTACGCCTGCACTGTTTTACGCAGCGAACCTCCAGTCATCTAGTCCTTGTACAGCCACGTTGAAATCGTCCGCAACAGGAAAACTGGGCGGATATTTTTGTAATGGTTCGAAGGTGTTCGCCTTTGCGTTCCCTGAGAATGAACCCACTTTCCGCAATGTAGAGGGCCGGCAGCGACTACCTGAAATCCAGTACACCGGTTTGCTGGATTTACAGGTGAAATGCTCCTCTATGGTGATGTTGTGTCGTTGTCCTTCGATGATGGTGGTGATTTGTCGTTTATACCGGAGGAGTGGGGGAAGTGGGGGTAGGGCTCCGATGTGAATTGGTCGGGCATGCTTGTCGGAAAAAAATTAAAGCAGACCCCCAGGGAGCCCAATCTGGGCGTGGCTCAAGCTTTATCTGACCCTAAAGAGCACCTCCACAGACAGACAGGGTTTGCTATTACCTTCACAGCAATAACTAGCGATATTCCATTCTAAAAAAATCCAAATGAGACCAAAATCAGTGACTTACAGGTGAGACGATGAACATACCCGACGTTTTCACCCTCTGTCTACCCAAGCCCCCCCTCCTCCCCGCCCCCCTTCACCCACTTGCCTCTCTAATTCTCCAATGAATTCTCAATGTTATTGTAACAGCCCGAGTGGGGGCACCCGAGCTGTTACAACAACATTGAAAATTTATTGGAGAATTAGCAAGGCGTAATTTCATTCGCACAAAATAATTGTCAACCGTGATGTCAAAATAGTATTGCTAATTTTTGGCAAAAACAAGATGTCTAAACTTCGCACTTGCCATTTATGCGCAGTTATCGTGAAGTATAAAACTAGCGATAGCCTCTGACGAGAAAAAACGTTTTTTGCAAAATGTCGTTTGTACGTTGAATTACACGTTACTTATTTTTATGGCGTACACTCTCATTATCGACAATACACTAGTTTTATTGTAAAATACAATTGATCGGCCAAGGAAGATCAAACAACAAACTAAGAAGAACTAACTAGATGCTTAAGCCTAATCCTGTTTTGAAAGTACCTTCAGCTTGATCAATAACATTTAAGGAAAATAATTATTAAATAACAGAATCCCTTTCCCAGAAGAAAGGAAGCACTTGTTTTCAATGAAACTTACCCATCTTTGTAAAATCAAAGGTCACGTCATCTCCAATCAGTATAAAAGGCGCCCACTGGTTCACGTCATAGCCATTACTTCTCATCCACTTCATGGTCTCGTGTAGAGATTCACCAGCACTTTCCCCAGCAACAAGATGATCGTAGAAATGACTCATTAACTGCTCTGTTGCTTTGTCATCTAGGGCCCACAGTGCAACCAACACTGAGCGTGCGCCAGATCCTAAAAAAATGCTCGGGCAATTCCTACAGCTCCTTCAGCCTTTGTCTGTCCACGAGCACTGTGGCAACAGCTAAGGACTACTAGTTTAGCTCGCACTTGAAGTTTTGAAATGTCAGACATTGTCAATAAGTAGAGTCCTTCTTGAGGTATCCCGTTTGGGAGACGAAAATCCGGTGCAAGTGCAATTTCTCCTTTCTCTGCATCACCGTGTGCGGCGATGTGAATCAGAGCCACTGAATTCATCACTTGAAGTACTGCCTGCTTGGTTGCTTGCTGTCCTAACAAAGGCTCAACACCTAGCTTTTGTCCTAACAATCCTCGCTTCGTTTTCTGCACAACGTAATCGCGAAATGTTGGTGAGCCGTCCCTTGAAATTCACTTCACCAACATCAGGATTTCCCACAATCATTGCACCCGTCTGGCTGTAATAGTCTGCTGGACTTTCATTAATGAGATTGAGAGTTGTTAAAGAAGGAGCAACACGGATTCTGAAAGTCTCGGATAAGTACTTTCCACTTGTATCCGTTAACGCGGCAAATGGAATTTGGTATAAAGCACGATCAGGAACAATGGTGATCTCAGGACCCTCAAGGAACCGCGCCACAGGTCCAATGAAAAGTTTGTAGCAGATAGGAAGGTTCATTTTGGGTGCTTGGTTAGCTGTACTTTCCTGTCCAATTCTCTCATAGTTGTCTTCCTCGCTTGATTTGGATTCAGGATAAAAACCATGTAAAGATCGGTCTTCGCAAAGATCCTCTGGTAAAATGCCAAAACTTCTAAACTTGAAAAACTCTTCCAGTTGTTGACCTAATCTTTCGTTCCCATTAGGTCATGACCGTTAACTCGTGAGGAAATAGTTTGGCTCCGCTCGCGTTTGAGATTCCACAGATATATGCTGTCAGAAAAATATGAGACGCACAGACAGGTGCGGTTTACATTCTTTGGCTACGATGCCTTCCAGACCAGCCCAAGATCGAGGATTAGCTGAGATTTGATTCTCCACAGAGTACCGAGCTGACATTAAATCTGCCAAAGCCCTGGACTTCCAAATCTCTGAAACATACAGAGCTCCAGTAGGATTCCCTTTTGACAAAGCAATGTACTAAGGTTTCTGTAAGAACTAACATTTGATCTAAGAAAGAAATCTTAAAATGATCGTTGTCGCGGAGAGAGTCACGCATTTCCTCGCATTTGCCAATACCTGAAAGGAAATACGGGATAGCTTCCTGAATCTTTCCTTCTTGAAGTCTTAGGTGTGCCATCATTTGGAGGGAATAAAACTCTACCTCATATCTCCAATCTGTTCGCTTAATGCAAGCCCTTTCTTGATATATTCTTCTCCTCGGACATATTTAGCCTGTTTGGAAAGCAAAACTCCATACCTGAAGTAACCTCTTGCTTCTAAGCGCTTATCTCCAATTTCCTTGCTGATCGCAAGTGCGTTTTTAAACATTCTTCTGCCTCGCTAAACCTTTCGAGAGAAAACAAAATGGCGCCTTGGGTGATGTGACAGAGGCCCACGCCTCTTCTGTCTCCCAATTTCTTAAAGAAGACAAGTGCTTTTCGATTAAATTCGTTAGCCTTGTTATACCTACGAAGAAACTCAAATCTCATTCCAAGGTTAAGGTAACACATAGCTATTTGACATCTGTCACCTATTTATTTGCTAATGGCTAATGATTTTTCCCAGAAGTGTAAAGCCTTGTTGTATTAGCCAACCCTTTTATACACATTTTCAAGGCTGACTAAAGAGGCAGCTTCTCCTACTCTATCTCCAATTTCTTTCTGGATTGCAAGTGATTTCTCGAGATGTTCTCGAGATGTTCTCTCATTTCCAATGTTTCCGTAACAACAAGCTTCTCCATTTCTGTCTCCAATTTCTTTCTGAATTTCAAGTGATTTCTCGAAATAAACTCTAGCCTTCTCGAATTCCCCAACTAATTTACACACTTTTCCAAGATTTGCGTAGGAGCCAGCTTCTCCATTTCTGTCTCCAATTTCTTTCTGGATTGCAAGTGACATGTCGAGATGTTCTCTAGCCTTCTCGTATTCGCCAAAGATTCGATACACATCTCCAAGGTTTACTAAAGATTCAGCTTATCCATTTCTGTCTCCAATTTCTTTCTGAATTGCAAGTGACTTCTCGAGATGTTCTCTAGCCTTCTCGTATTCGCCAACTGATAGGTACACATTTCCAATGTTTCCGTAACAGGCAGCTTCTCCATCTCTGTCTCGAATTTCTTTCCTGATTGCAAGTGAT
>JAHPZR010007885.1:12500-16582 GCA_019787425.1 Platygyra sinensis | reverse complement strand
TCTGTTACGTTAGCTAGCTAAGCCACATACGATACAAAAGAAGGATAAGCTAATGACCATAATGGTAGATGAAATATCACTGACTAACAAAGGTAGAAGCACCACTGAAGGACTAACATGTGACAAAAACGTTTACACGGCGAAATATCCATTCCGCCGAAATTTATACCGGTTTCTATAGCACTAAGCGCATTCCCTCTCGAATATGATGCTAGTCCATCACAGGGTAGCCCCTTAGCATTAGAATGAGGCACTGTTAGAACAAAGTGATTTTCCCAATGACACAACGCAATAAACCCGGCCAGCAGTCGGACCGCTCGCTGAGGAGTCCGGCGCACTTGCCATTACGCTAATGCCCCCCTCCCCCCAACGTGCCAAAAAAGGAGCAGGAAAACGATTACAAAAGTGACCTTTTGCCTCTGCTTCAAAACGAGTCCTCGTGCAAAAACTCTTATATGACAATCACGTTTTCATATCAGTGGTTTCGCATAAAGAATCATTTTATCACAGAGGCAAAAGACAACTCAGAAATGGCTGACTGCACGCCAAAAGCTACGGACTATAAGGAACAGGAAGTATACGACAAGCAAATGAACTACACTTACCTGCACACACCCAAGTCTCCAGCCTCCAGTCTGGTTAATGCATTGCTGATCACTGCTAACGACTCAAAAGCCAGCTAAAGTAATGACGTAAATGGTGGAAATGAAATAGAAGGTAAAGGGCTTGGAAAGAAAATTACTGGTTATTACAAATGCCGTATTAATATGAACACTAAAAAAAATAATTTCTTAACACAAAAACTCTATGTTGTTTCAGAAGAGTATTTGTAGTGATGGGAATTCTTTAGAGTGACGCAAGAAGCGTTGAGTGTGAATAACAGATTTTTCAAAACTTTCGTTGTTATAGTCCTGAAGTGTTTGGTTAACGTTCCCTTACAGACTCCGAGCTAAACAAATGTTCAGCCTGTTCATTGCTTGTCATCTGTTTCCAGTAGTTCTTCGTTTCGTCCTCTCACCTGTTTAGAGTGGTTGTCATTCATACTGGAAGAATCATCCACAGCCAACATGATCTGGTACTGCCTCTTACTCAGCTTAGTCCTCCTCAGCCAGATCTTGTCTTTACGAAACTGACTGGCGATGTAAGGGATCACCTTTCTCATGTTTAACCTTTTCCCCGACCGGTAATCTCCCCTACGAGGAAAAACATGTGTAAGAAACCTGGGGTCCGTTTCTCCAAAGCCCCGGAAACCTTTCGGACCCGCAAAGCCACTTTTAGTTAATCGCAAGTTAGAGACAAAGAGGTGTATACACCTGAAACTTCTCATATGAAGGGAACCTCTGTTTGTATTAAGAATAAGCGCATAAAACAGTTCTGAAGTCATAAGGTTTGAAATTTTGCTTTGGCTTTTCGGGTGTGAAGACTTGTCGGTACCTCCAAGAAACGGGCCCATGACTCTAAATAACCCGGGAATACCCGCTCCGGAAGCCCTTCAATAAGATAAATTCACAACACTCGCCGACTAGATAGCAACACCTTTCTGGAATGTGAGCTCAGCTTACGTTAATGTTTGTTTTCCCCATCATTAAACGTTTGGAGTTTTCTTCTCCACAAAGTACTCATATTATGGTGAAAAGTTAGACTGGAGAAAATGAACTCTCAGCTAAACACATAAATCTCTCGACAAAATAAAGTATCACTGATCTCTTGGACGAAATATGAAATCGAAAAACAACTTCACACGGTTGACCCGAATGTCACCGTTCCATTCTGATCCCGAAATTTCTGGAAATCTCAGTTCAATGGTTCTTTGCATTATTTGGAGACTTTTTCAAGAAATTTTGGAGCCACGAACTTCTGGTCCAAAATAAGCAGAAGTGTTGTTCGAATACAAAGCGCCCTTTGCATGCAAATAACGTACTTGAGTTTCGTGGCTAGTGAAGGTTCTAGCACCAGACGCAACTGTTCACACAACTCCTGAGAGAGACTGGAGGTGAGAAGCTCGTACTTGCGCCAGGCCTCTTGCGCGACTCGTTGTTCCTCGGCCGTTCCTCGGTCCATGTTTCTCCATTCTGCCAACTGATGTTCGAGATCTGACCTTAACTTCTCAGTATCCAGCGATGATATGTCCTTCAAGAACGAAGAAGTTGCTTAAATATTTGCTGACCTGTTACACGTTCGATAGTTATGATTTCAATGGAAAAAGATTTTTGACAAAGATGACAAGTTCATTATGTTGCGAGCGTTACACAAAAATCTGAGCACCGGCAGGATTCAAACCCAGGATCTTCCAGATATCAGCCCATATACTGCTCTTATCACAGAGCTACGGAGCTAGGCTATTGTACAAGGTTCACACGCATCCTGCATACTGTAAGGATCAACAATATCGAAAGCATCATGAGCGGAACTGAGCTCAGTGAATCTGATATCAAAGACGAAATGTTCATTATGTCACTAGGGTGGGACTTTCATTATTTTCAACGCCGCGCGTAAAAGAAATCGGAAAGTGCCATTCTAACACGCCTAACTCGCGATGTAAAGTATTAACAAACACTCGGGTCTTACCAGTCTCTCAAACGCCAGCGCCATATCAGAAGAGTGATAAGTACTGCGCATGCGCTCAGCTGTCATTTCTTCACCATCATTAGTTTCCATGTCACCCTCGTGAGACTCACTCTCAGCTGCATCGCTTCCATCCTCATTGTCTGCCGTTATTTGTGGCTTGATTGGCGGTGGTTGTCGGGATTCCTGTGATTTGTCTGGCGTCTAAAGAGACATCACAGAGTAAGAAAATTTGTAACACATAACATCAACCCTACAATCACCTTTTTTCTTGACCATCCCATTCTTCAAAAGGTACACTGCTCCTCATTTGAAATAACACACAGCCAAAGCAACAGACACCATTATTGGAAACACCTCAATAGGCCACGTTCGATATATCAATATTCAAGCATGGCTCCGAGGCTTTCGGGTCAAAATTGCAAATTTTTCAAGTTTCTTTTGTCCCTCAATTCCCGAAAGAGACTTGGATACAAAGAAAACAACACCAAATATAGAAGTTTGACTCGGAGCCATGTTAGAATATTAATATATCGAACGTGGCCCATTCTCAGAGACCAGAATCCAACTGGCAACTGATACTTCCGGTATTTCAAACCTCCTTCCTTGGTTCCCTTCATGACAGACATGTTTGATTGCAAAATCGCCTCACTTACAGAAAGTTCATCATTCTCTTCCAACAAAGCAGATTTCATTTCCTCCTCTCCTTCGTCCTCTCCATCGTCCTCTCCATCGCTATGCATCTCGGGAAAGTGTGCCTTTTCTTGCTCTTTAGCTTGATCAGCGGTTGCACTATCAAGAGTCTGCGCATGGTGAGTCGATGGATCTTCATTTTGCATGTGCTGGAAGAGATCTTGACTTGTTGTCTTGTTCGCCTGAGCAAGTAAAGAAAATGAACGAGAGTTCAACTCGCTGTCAGGAGTACCTCATGGATTTCTGTTGCTTTTGACTTCCCTATCTCGCGCCATATTAGGCCAACGAAAGAAAGGAAGGAAGGAAGTAGTCTCCATGTTTATTAAGAGGAAATATGTAAAAGTTGCTCTCTTGAATTACAAGGAACACAAAAAAATGGAAAGCAAGAGACAGAAATACGTTACGGAAGCTGCGAGCTATACATTCCACGGTGAACATTAAAATCAGGTTATCCTTTGTGCTTTTCATACCTTAAGCTCAGTTTTGTTTTGTTTTTTAACATAATTTGCTGGCCAGTGTTGTTTTCTTCCGAAATAATCGTGTCCCTTGTATTCATAACCAGAACCGCTTGAACGAAAAAACAAGGCCAAAATAATTTAGTGACCATCAAGATGACAAGCTGTAAGGAAACATTCAATTACTGAACCAAAAGCACGGTATGTTGTTTATGTCACACGGTTTACCTCCGCCCCAGGCTCCTGCTCTGTTTTGTCCACAGTCTTAAGTCTCTTGTGAGTAGTTTCGTCAATAGAGCCCAGTGTTCTATCAGACCTAGCGCGATTCATCTGCTTTCTCTGACGAGACTGTTGAAATTTAAAGCAAAC
>JAHPZR010007885.1:0-2500 GCA_019787425.1 Platygyra sinensis | reverse complement strand
AATTTACCGCGAATTCAGATCCCCACAGGAACCTCAGTGACCAATTGCAATCACAAGCACGGACTAATGTTGATATGTCGACATGATGTCGACATGTTCACGTGAGGCCGCATTGTTTTATCCTTACCGAAGTATGCTCTGGAACTGGCCCATTTCGCGAGAAAAATATCTAAAAATAAACTTCAGTAAAAATGCCGTGGCTGTGGCTTATTATAGGAGTTGCAGGCTCCAAGTAATCGGCTCCTGCTCGTTGACGTCATTTTCTCTTCTCGACCCGGCTCTCTCAAGATTTTAAAGTTAGAATGGTGGACGAATAAGTAAGAAAATTCCAGTTAAAATAAACAGGTGTCTTTTTAAAATCAGAACTTAAAACTTGGGTCAGTCAGTGTTTAGTTAACATAGTTTTGAAATCCAAAGAAAAAAAAGAATTGTTTTTTTGGTCGTAGTAGCACTTTAAAAATCTACTTTGAAACTCGTTAAACTTGGAGAATTACTACAAATGTGATGAAACCTTCAGTCGTGAAGGTTCCTTAAAGGAATTTAAGTTGGTGTTCTTTGCTATTTTAACTTTTACATCAGCATGAAAGATATGTATACATACTTTTAACGAAAATAGTTCAACCGACATTGCGCCGTGTCTATTTACTGCTGTCCGAGTTATCAATGGCTCATTTCTCCTCAATTATATTTGCAATACTTATACCTTGGTCAGAAAGTTGGTTAGAAAAAGAAAGAGAACTAACAGCAACGTCTAAGACGTACCATTAAAAGACGAGGGCGAAAAGCACAACAGAGAATACGCGCTTCAACGGAGTAGGTTCTAGTACAGTTGTTAATGCTGTTTGCTTTAAATTTCAACAGTCTCGTCAGAGAAAGCAGATGAATCGCGCTAGGTCTGATAGAACACTGGGCTCTATTGACGAAACTACTCACAAGAGACTTAAGACTGTGGACAAAACAGAGCAGGAGCCTGGGGCGGAGGTAAACCGTGTGACATAAACAACATACCGTGCTTTTTGGTTCAGTAATTGAATGTTTCCTTACAGCTTGTCATCTTGATGGTCACTAAATTATTTTGGCCTTGTTTTTTCGTTCAAGCGGTTCTGGTTATGAATACAAGGGACACGATTATTTCGGAAGAAAACAACACTGGCCAGCAAATTATGTTAAAAAACAAAACAAAACTGAGCTTAAGGTATGAAAAGCACAAAGGATAACCTGATTTTAATGTTCACCGTGGAATGTATAGCTCGCAGCTTCCGTAACGTATTTCTGTCTCTTGCTTTCCATTTTTTTGTGTTCCTTGTAATTCAAGAGAGCAACTTTTACATATTTCCTCTTAATAAACATGGAGACTACTTCCTTCCTTCCTTTCTTTCGTTGGCCTAATATGGCGCGAGATAGGGAAGTCAAAAGCAACAGAAATCCATGAGGTACTCCTGACAGCGAGTTGAACTCTCGTTCATTTTCTTTACTTGCTCAGGCGAACAAGACAACAAGTCAAGATCTCTTCCAGCACATGCAAAATGAAGATCCATCGACTCACCATGCGCAGACTCTTGATAGTGCAACCGCTGATCAAGCTAAAGAGCAAGAAAAGGCACACTTTCCCGAGATGCATAGCGATGGAGAGGACGATGGAGAGGACGAAGGAGAGGAGGAAATGAAATCTGCTTTGTTGGAAGAGAATGATGAACTTTCTGTAAGTGAGGCGATTTTGCAATCAAACATGTCTGTCATGAAGGGAACCAAGGAAGGAGGTTTGAAATACCGGAAGTATCAGTTGCCAGTTGGATTCTGGTCTCTGAGAATGGGCCACGTTCGATATATTAATATTCTAACATGGCTCCGAGTCAAACTTCTATATTTGGTGTTGTTTTCTTTGTATCCAAGTCTCTTTCGGGAATTGAGGGACAAAAGAAACTTGAAAAATTTGCAATTTTGACCCGAAAGCCTCGGAGCCATGCTTGAATATTGATATATCGAACGTGGCCTATTGAGGTGTTTCCAATAATGGTGTCTGTTGCTTTGGCTGTGTGTTATTTCAAATGAGGAGCAGTGTACCTTTTGAAGAATGGGATGGTCAAGAAAAAAGGTGATTGTAGGGTTGATGTTATGTGTTACAAATTTTCTTACTCTGTGATGTCTCTTTAGACGCCAGACAAATCACAGGAATCCCGACAACCACCGCCAATCAAGCCACAAATAACGGCAGACAATGAGGATGGAAGCGATGCAGCTGAGAGTGAGTCTCACGAGGGTGACATGGAAACTAATGATGGTGAAGAAATGACAGCTGAGCGCATGCGCAGTACTTATCACTCTTCTGATATGGCGCTGGCGTTTGAGAGACTGGTAAGACCCGAGTGTTTGTTAATACTTTACATCGCGAGTTAGGCGTGTTAGAATGGCACTTTCCGATTTCTTTTACGCGCGGCGTTGAAAATAATGAAAGTCCCACCCTAGTGACATAATGAACATTTCGTCTTTGATATCAGAT
>JAHPZR010007884.1:7500-22537 GCA_019787425.1 Platygyra sinensis | reverse complement strand
CGTGTCTCTTACCCCCGTAGGATGCTAAGGATTAACTTCTAAAAAAGCTCAAAATTATGAGCTCTATTGTAGCCTTGTGTCGTGCACCACCATAACTCTGAAATTCAAAATGCCCTGGTTTCCAAATGGAGAATACTTTTGAGCTGTAAAAATTGGAAACAGATATAAATTTACCATGTCTTATATGCCTGATGAGGATAAAAACTTTTGTGGCTCTTGAGTTTTGGATTTTAGAAAGTGATGAGGTCATGAGAAAATGATTTATAAGCCCACTTGTTTACAGACTGAAGAATTTTCACATACGAGTACTATCCATTTGGGGATTTTCCTCAAAGGGGTACTATTTAAACAATATAGTCTTGATGTTCTTAAAACAAATATTCTAGTTTTAAGTATGTACAGAACATTTCCATGGGTCAACTATCAGACTGATAGTTCCAAGACAAAAACACTCTATTGCCATTCTGATTGGTCCTTTTTGGTCAGGATTTTACCATATTTTGCATCTTCATTTCAAATTAAGTGATATGACTTAACTTGCAATGGAGGACATTTCAGAAGTGTAGGAAGCATATTTCTGGTGCACCTAATAATTCTTTTAGCATGTATTCCCTGGTGCTTTCTATTCCCTTCTTAAGGTAAAAAAAAAGTGTGAGTCTGATTGGGATCAGTGACATGCTAGGTCTAGTACAAGGGGATTTTTAAGTAGGTGATTTTTCATTGTTTGATTGCAGTTTGTGCAGTATAGAGCAAGATTATGACTAAAAGTTGGCAATGATTGAGAGGACTCAATGGCGACAGGAGGGTAAGTGCAACAAAAAAAAGCATCTTAATTCTTTTTCAGAACTGCCTGAAAAATATTGCAGTATAAAATATGATTGGTAAGAAAGAGTGAGCAAATTAAAAAGAAACATTTGGTGTAATGTAATTTCCATTTTAACAAGTGGAGAAAATAATGGTTGAGATGTTAATTTATAGTGTGAAAGGTGTAAGACTATAGCAGAGCTCTGTAAACCCCAAGTGCCACCTGAAGCAGAGCACCACATACTCATAGGCCGGGGGGGGGGGGGTACTCCCTTATAAGAGCTTAATGGGGACGTGCGCCCAGCCAGGGTATGTTTTTCGGGATTTTTGTCTTAAACAGGGTATTGAATTTGTCATTTTTTGTCTTAATCAGGGTATCGATTCATCAATTTTTGTCTTAAATCGGACATCTTTTCTTCGACGATAAATGGCAAAATTTTTACAAGCTCTTGTAAATTATTATTGTCTTCCATTGACTTTGGCATTGATACCAGGCACATTAAATTTCCATTGATTACACAACAAGAAAGCCACACAATTTGTAACCGCAACTTTTAATCTATGTCTTAGACAGGGTATCAAAATCGGAATTCTGTCTTAAACAGGGTAAGAAAATCAGCGATATTTGTGTTAAACAGGGTCAGGGTATGAGGGACCTTGATATATCCCCACCCAGGGATATATCAAATACCCCCCCCCCCCCCCCCGGGCTCATAGGAGCCCATGGATTCCTTTCCTCAAGGTCAGATGACTAGAGGCCTTACTCGAGGGCATGTATGCATGACGACAATGAGAAAGATGAAGTCATGCAACATGGCAGCCATTCTCCAGCTAATACATTGATCTAAGTTGAAGTTCAAAGTTGATGTATGGTTTGAGGGCTCTTGTGGCCATCTCTGTCAACACATTCTTCCCTTAACTCTGGGAGTTACATCAGCTTTAAGTAACTTATCACCCCGCTGCACAAGACTGGGATATCTTTAGGGGCCTTGTCCATGCAAGTGCTGACCATGGTTTGAAATTATATGCCTTTTCTCAACTGCTGCTTCCCCAGTAGCCCTCCCTAGTGGGACTCCCCTAGAGATTATTAAAGATCTTTGAAGGTCTCTGGAAGGATCTGTGTGCATTCATGGTCTTCATGAAAGCCATTTGGGATATCCTCATTGCAATCCTCAAAGATCTTTTCAGTGGGAATGTGTGTGATCTTTGAGGATCTTTGAAGTTCCTGCAAAGATTTTTGAAGATCTTACAAGATCCTTCAAGTTATCACAAAGATGCTCTGAGCACCTTTGAAGGGACCTGAATGATCTATGTTACAGTATCCTGTAGGATCCTATATAGGTTCTTTAATACGAATTCCTGCGGGATATTCACAAGGATCCTGTCAATGTTTGGGATCCATGATCTTTAGAAGAGGTTCCTCCAGGGTATACACTTTTCTAAAGGCTTTCTCACTGCAGTTGAGCCCATGTTCATGTTGTGTAGCTTGATAGTTACCATGCCATGTTTACACTTCATGTTTTCCACAGACACCCTATGCACCTTTTTCCCAGCAAACTTTCTCTGATCTTGCTCATAGTAGTGGCAACAATGTCTTTGTGCTTTAACCTTCTCTATTAGTCTCCTTAACAGCCTCTATTGATCTGTAACTGCCGACTTCTCCTCCAGCTAGTTTGCATGTACTGCTTGGACATGTCCCGGGGACTGCCAGCATGACCCAGGCTGACACTGTCATGGCATATGAGAACATTAATTGCTATCATCACAATGCTTTCCAGTAGAGTTTGTCAATAAATAAATAAATATTATTAATGCCATGTATAGCCCCTGGCCTCTGTTGGAAGTTGGAGTGTGGCCATGAAAAGAGTAGATACTCCTAGCAGTCACTTCATGCTAAGAAAACCATAAATAGGTGCTGGCCAGACTCGCTCTTTGTTTTAGTTACTGAAGTAGATTTAGGTGTTGTACTTACAGTCCTTTGTGTATTTAAAATAGGTGTTATGCAACTCTAACGCTAAAACAAAATGCTTTTAATGTTCAGACAATTTAGATGACTGGATGGCTGGATGGTTGGATGGCTGGCTGGATGGCTGGATGGCTGGATGGCTGGATGGCTGGAGTGGCTGGATGGCTGGATGGCTGGATGGCTGGATGGCTGGATGGCTGGATGGCTGGATGGCTGGATGGCTGGATGGCTGGATGGCTGGATGGCTGGATGGCTGGATGGCTGGATGGCTGGATGGCTGGATGGCTGGATGGCTGGTTGGCTGGTTGGCTGGTTGGCTGGTTGGCTGGTTGGCTGGTTGGCTGGTTGGCTGGTTGGCTGGATGGCTGGATGGCTGGTTGGCTGGTTGGCTGGTTGGCTGGATGGCTGGATGGCTGGATGGCTGGATGGCTGGATGGCTGGATGGCTGGATGGCTGGATGGCTGGATGGCTGGATGGCTGGATGGCTGGATGGCTGGTTGGCTGGTTGGCTGGTTGGCTGGATAATAGACTTAATTTAACTGTCCATGGTATTTAACTTTAATAAGCTAATTGGGGACCGTGACACAGGATGCATTAGTAAGCTCTGATTCAGGGCCTATTACCAAAGATGCAGTGACTCAAGAATTGAAGGTTGCAATAATTTGCAGATTTTTTCCAGCGGGCATTTTAAGTTACACTTTTTGTTTGTCAATGAAATATTTGGAATTCTTTTTTTAGGTCCACACTGCATGGTGTTACAGATGACCAGAAACGATGGTTGGTCTTTGGAATTGTACTCAGCAAAGTCCTGGTTCCTGAAATACGGCCTTTTATAGAACGAGAAGTTCAGAATGAGTATGGCAACCTTCAAACAAGCCACAGTATTCATACTCAGAGCACATCTGGGCGACTTAAGAAATGGCCAACATTCTTCTTAAAGTATGAGAACATCAATGGTAATGATGCATTGCCCAGGCTGCCAGGTGGAAAGTTCAATTACTCCTTGTTTGACTGCCGTGTGACATCACATGTTGACTTTGCCAAGCTCTATGTAGAGAACCACATGGCCAAGTTTACTGCCTTTGATGAACACTGTGATGCATCTGCAGTGCTCACCCTGCTTGGTAAAGTACCAGTCTTCTCTCCAGCTGTACAGAGTGTTGCTGGCGATGTAAGAAAAGCTAGAAATGCCTGGGCTCATTGTGTATTCAGTGACTGGGATCCAGTGAATTATCAACAGAGGTTTAACGAGATGGAAAGGCTAGGTAAAGCCCTGGGTCTGCCACCAGATTTGGAGAGAAACCTTTTAGGAGAATTGAAAGATTGGGAGTCTAAAGGTATTTGTTTGATTTTCACAGAAAGCTTTTCAGTACTAATCAGTGCAACATAGTATGATTGCAACGAAGAACTACTTTCTATAAGGATGTATCTATATTAAACTTTCAACGTCTTCAATCAATCGGCTTTTTCCTTAGGTTTAAGTTTGTTTCTACCAGGAAAATGTTCACACCGTCAAATGGGCCTTAAGTTACATAAAAGTTAAAGTTCTTAACTTTACGTTCTTTTTGCAACTTATTGGCCTAAATGGTAACTTTAATATTTTAGCCTAAAAGAGAAATTCCTAATTATTTCATCCATTCGTTACCAGTCCATGTCTCTGTATGGCTTGTTAAGCTATCTTGAGTATTTTACCTTCTGTTTGTAAATCTAGTTTACCTTCTCGGCCGCATGTTTGGTTAAGAGACAGGAAGAAGCAATAAGATAGGGCAAGATTGTTCAAGTCCTTTCTTCTTCAATGTAGGTCGGATCTCTTCATCGGTACTTATTAAAGTTTGCAACGACGTAACTAGAAGCTGTAATTCCTCCAAAATGGAATGCTTATTCATAGCCCTTTCCCTAACATTTTGCCAGGCTTTAACCTTATCCCCACCCGTGTGCATTTATTCTTCTGGATGGATCGAGGCTTTTTTAAAGCCCGCTGGGTTTTGCTAGCGCGCAAGCATAACCAAAAGCAGACTCGGTAATTAGGTGCTGTTAAGTAGCGGCTTTTGTTAGAGAATTGTCCAAGCAAAATATGCTAATTATCATTATCTATTCTTAAAGTGCACCTAACCTCCAAAATTTTTTTCGCTAAAACAATAAAGCTTATTTTGTGGAGTAATTAGCCGCAAAAATTTTTCGATTTGGTTAAATCCTCGAATTTCTGTGCCCCCTTGAAACCGAGTTTCGTATGGTTCACGACCGAGCATAAGGAGTCTGGGGAGACTAAAGCCGTGACGTCACTTCGAGAACGAAAGCTTCGGCTGTCCCAGTCGGGCCTTTTACTCTGTGTGAGCGTGGAAGCCTTTTTGCCGCACAAGTTTTTCGCTGGGGGCTCCACAGTCGACAGATTTCTGTTTTTATCAACAATATCTTCTACCTCGTCGGATTCTGAAATGAGCTTTGACTCAGAAGACTCCGAAATTTATTATATCGCTGAAGAGAATGACGACTCGCACTTGTAAACAAAGCAAAGTGAATAGTTAAATGATGACGGCCGAGCTGATTTATATGCTGACAACTCTCTGGCCAACGAAGAATGGATAGACAAATGAGGTGGATGCTGACAAAGAACTCGAACGAGCTCTGATGGACAGACCCGAAGGCAATGATATGCAGAAGTCAAAGAGACTGTAGCGTGTGGTGCGTATATTTACTAAATTCGCGCATTCTTCGATCTCGCATTAACATACTTTCGTATAAATAAAAGTCAAGTGCGTTAACTTTCTCAAATTATTTTAACTTCACTCGTTCAACGTAGACCAAAATGATTATCCCATGACACAATGTTTGTGTTCTTTTCCTGCGAGTGTGGAAATTGTAGCGTCGCTTCCCTTCAAAACATCAGCGAATATTATTGTTGTTATTATTATATTAAAGTGAGTTAGAAGGTTGTCAAGACTCAAAGAAGAGTGATCTTGTTCTTGAAGATATTGGTGCTGATGTTACCTTAAAGTGTGTTACTGAATATCCAGGAATTAAACCTGTATGGCTTCAGAAATGGAGTTTTAAGATTAGTAGTGGGCAAATACAAAACTATCTGTCGGCTGTGCCGACTGACTGCTTTTGTTTCTCAGATCAGATGCAACAACGGCTGCATGAATCGGTGGACGGTTATTCCAAATTCGTCTCGCTTAAGTCACTGAGTCAGCAAAATCCCTTCCTTTCTCTGAAAATCCAGGCATCGAGCGAGATCATCTGGTTTGAAATACTTTATGGAACAGATCACGAACTCTTAGACGGCTATCACTTTGCACGAATCGAGCCATCACTTTGTACGTTTCTTCTCTTCAGGACAGCTCTCCATAAAACGGTATGGCATAAAGCGGAGTACCTCCTGTAAGTTTGTTGTGTTGCTACATCACACTACAGCGCACCTGGCTAGCATTTTTTTCGAACAACTTTTCCAGCCTTTCCCACAGAAACAAGTAAATATGCGAATCTCAGAATCATCGTGTTCTCGATTTGACGTCACATCCGGCCCTCGACCCATTCTCCGTTAAACTCGGTCGTGGACCAAAATGGCGGCAATTTCACGTACTTTGACGAGCCATAGAAAATCAAAGATTTAACCAAATCGAAAAATTTTTGCGGCTAATTACTCCACAAAATAAGCTTTATTGTTTTAGCGAAAAAAAGTTTTTGGGGTAAGGTGCACTTTAATGTACCTGCGTCGGCTTATGCCTGCAAATATGCGCTAGTGAAAACCAGCCTTAAGAGGAAAGTATCTTTCTAATGAACGCAGTTCAATTTTGCCACCCATATCCAAATAATGGCTGACGGGAGTCTGTGATGCTGCAAGCAGTAGCCATATTAGTGACTCGTAATGTTGCTAAGTGACAAGATAATTTGGTTTTATCAACTGGGTTGATAGCGTGAATTGGCCACCGTAAAGAGATTCGGAAGCTGACGTTTCGAGCGTTAGCCCTTCGTCGGAGCGAAGGGCTAACGCTCGAAACGTCAGCTTCCGAAACTCTTTACGGTGGCCAATTCATATTATTAACCCAGTTGGTAAAACCAAATTCTCTTGTAATACTCCCACCGACGCAGCACCACAGTTTCTTTAGAACGTACCCCTTGCTAAGTGACAGTTTACTTGTTATTTTAGGATGCATACTGTGTATGAACGCTACCGTGGATCCTGATCTGTTGAAGTTGGTACAACAGCACGTAAATACATTGGAGACAGATGTAGAGGAGTTGACATTTGAAGTGCAGGAGGATAAGGAGCGAGTATCGCAAGCACTAAAGGACATGTCAACAAGTCTAGCAGAGCTAGATGCAAGAATTGAGAGTGTGGAGCGTGAACAGGAAGTCATGAAACAGAAACAAGGTTCGCTGTCGAAGACAGTAGATTTCTTGCAAAGCGATGTGGTCATGAAACAAGAACAAAGTTTGCTGTCAAATAAATTGGATAGCTTGTGTTCTGATGTGGAAGATGTGCAACAACGACTAGAACTTGTTGAAGACAAATTGAGTTCTTCTACTCTCCAAGAAAACCGAGGCAAGTGTATTTATAAGGATATTTACATTGGAGCCGAGTGGATCACAATTCAAGAAGCAATTTTATAATCGGTTTAATTGCGAAATTGTTTACTTTTCAGGGAACAGTAGCTATGGAGAATCGGCAAATGTAGTATCCCAACAGGACCTCGGCAACGTATCCGTTGGTAAGGTTAATTCCTTTGTCGGTGTTTTGAAGTATCTGTTTGCACAATATAAAACGCTAAACTGTTTATGTTGGTATGATGTGAAAAGAAATGTGAAAGTAAACGGATATGAACTTAGAATGAAGTGAAAACTATCAGTCGTGAATAGCGGAAAACTCCCATTGCGGAAAATAACGGAAAACTCACAATGGTAAATGCAACACACCCCTGAAATAAAATGGACAATTTGTGTTATACCGAAATAAAATAAATTGCGTAGTTTTAATTCTACAAGAAAAGCAGAAAATAAGCATATCATTTTTGTTTTTCGTTGTTTTCAGAGATTGCCAGTTGTGAAGGTGACATAACCTTTTTTGCCAAACGTTACGATTCAGACACAAGACGGTGGTTTTTTGACGATTTTGACAAGTGGTTCCGTGATCCAGGCGATTCCAGAGCTTATGTACTTTTAGGCGATCCAGGAGTCGGCAAAAGTGTAATGGCGGGAGTCATGGCACAGCGTATGACAAAAGCTGGACACTTAGGAGCTGCTTACTTCTGCTGTCACGACGATGACACAAGAAGCAATCCCAGGTATCTTCTTGGGACTGTTGCACATCAACTCTGTGACTGTAATACTCAGTATAAAGTAATGATAGGAGGAGAAAATGGAGTGAAAATGTTGTTAGGCAATTCTAAACTTGGTGTTCGGGAACTCTTTACAAAATTGTTACAAGAACCATTAAGCAAGTGTTCTCCTTGTGACCAGAGAAAGTTAGTCATTATTGACGCACTGGACGAGACAGAGTACGAGTCCAGGGAAGATTTTCTTGATCTTATAATGCACCGTTTTCCCCTGGTTCCCGAATGGCTTGTGTTCTTTATCACCAGTCGCCCTGAAAGCTCCGTGCAGTTTACATTGAAAAAGTATAACCCCTGTGTTAAAATTTGCGCGGAAAACTGCGATCAAGACAACTTCTATCAGAAGCATGAGCAGGACATTCAAACATTTTTGAAAAACAAAATTGATTTCTCCCGTTTATCCGTCACGGTAGAAGACATATCAAAAAAGTGTAACGGTTTATTCCTGTATGCACATTACATTGTTGAAGAACTGAAGCTTGCTGCAGATTCAGGTAAGGAATTGAATCAATTGAGCGATCTTTTTCCTGGAGATATCGACAGTTTCTTCTTGCAGAATTTTAAGCGCGTCCATGATCAAGTGGGAAAGAATATTTTTAAGAAGTTGTTTGGCTGTACTATCGTAGCCCCTGCAGCTCGGCTTCCTGTTTCAATCATTCCTTACGTTCTAAAGAGAGAGAACTCAAATAACAATGAACAAGAAGTGATCGATGCTGTGTCACAATTTGTGGTTTTACGAACATCCGATCAGACATTAACTTTCCTTCACAATCTGATCCCAGCGTGGCTGACGGACAAAAACAAAGCTTCTCGAAAATTGTTCATCGATAAGAGGATCGCAGGTGAGTACCTTATAAAAGTTTTTGTTGAAATCCTCCGACAGGCCCATCCTCCGGCAGACCCATCCATTGACGTTGATTTGAAGGACTATGTTTCACGCGTTGGCGTCCGCTTTCTGTGTGAGAATGGAGCTGAAGATTCGCTGGAAGTTGCTTTCAATTTCTTGACGAATTATCATTTCATTGAAAGAAGAATGAAATATGGGAAAATTGAGATTTACCACCTGCTGGAAGATTTCAGGCTCGCGGCCAACCGCTTTGCTCTTAAAGAAGTAAGTAAACAAGAAATCCTCCAGAAGATCTTATTTGTTATTGAAAGTAATGTCCTTGTTCTCTTGGAATGCCCACACCTTCTACACTTGTGTATACGAAATGCGTCAAATGTTGTCCAAGAGGCCGTTTCCATCCCTCAAGTGTCCAATCCTCGGTTGGAGTGGATCAGTAATTATGTTTTTCCCTTTGCTGTTGATGCCAACATCACTAGCATGCACTGCTTTGCCACAGCTCCTAATGGGAGGATTGTGGCTGGAGCAATGGGTCGGTCTCTACAATTCTTTGACGTGTCAACGTTGGAAAGAGTGAGTGGCCCTTTCTATGTAGCCAACGATGTTATTGACGATATTACTCATTTGGAGTTTACCCCAGACGGTAAGTTTCTGTTTTTTGGACGCCTCGACAAGTGGTTTTCTGTTGAGCGAGATTGTGTCGAGGAGTTTCCTCAGTTCCCAGGGAATTTTCATATCTATAAATGGGGCGTGTTTTCTCGTGATGGACAGTACATTGTCGTGAAAACTAGTTTTTCGTCCGACCCAAGAACCTGTCGATACAAGTTTTGCTTGGCTAACTTACTGGCTCTGTGGGCTCTAAAGGAGATTGAACAGAGTGGAGATGATGAGATGACTGTCAGTTTTTGTCCTGATGCATGTAACCAGGTGGAACCGTGCAAACGTTTGTTCGAGCCTCTTAGAATGAGAGGAATGTTGGCTGCGGGTCTCGGAGGGGGTCTCAAGGGATATGTCTCGAGGCCTCAAAGTTACTCTTGTCTGTACTGTCGCGAACTACAAGCATTATCTTGGCGGAAAGAAGAACCATCCTTGGAAAATGTACGAAAACTTGTCATTGAGTTCTACCCTTGTATATTTCATTATCAGGTTTGGGATCGACAGTCCGGATTGCCTCTGTTACAGCAAGTATTTTTACAGAATTGTCAGCTCAACCCGTTCACATATTTGTGCCACTGTGTTTATAGTGAAGCTGGAATGAAGTTTTCTGGAATAGAGAAAGCCATGTCACTTTGTAACATTGCCATAGTAACTGCTGTTTGCCGTTTTTTGCTGGAGTGTAAATCTTATCTGGAAGAGCAACGGAAATCTTTGAAACGTTTACAGGAGCTCTGGGAATCGAGTTGGCACGATGATCAGCCGATGTACTGGCCTTGTACAGAAGAGCACCGGAAATCGTATCTGAATCAGCTAATTGAAGAGTACCTGAAATCGTATCAGCATCAGCCGATGGAAGAGCAACGGAAACCTTATCTGCATCAGCTGATGGAAGAGCACTTGAGATCTAATCTGCATCAGCTGATGGAAGATTACTGGGAATCTGGAGTAAAGCAGAGCACAAAGTTGCAAGGTTTTGTGTCCCCTGAGTGGTTTAGAGGGGTCCGTGATGACGCATTCAAGATTAACCTTTGGAGAAACATTCCTGACGGTTTTCAGAAACTCCTTGATTGTGTTAACGGAGAAATTCTTACTTGCATGTCGCCAAAAATGAAATGGGTAATCCAGGCTGATGGTAAACTTCAGGTGAGTAAGTTACAAACAGGAAATCAAGAAGAACACCACATTCATATCGAAAAACCAGTACGCTTTACCTGTTCAAAAGATGATCTTTTTTTACTTCATCAGTCATCTGAAGGCTCACTACATGCCTTATCTTTCAAGACAGGTAAAGTACTCTCGAGTGTGTCAGGCTGTAAGGTTGGCTACTTTACAAGAGAAAGGCAGATTGGTTATTTGTTTCGTTGTGGTACCGAAGAGACAGCCATCTTTTTGACAAGTTTGTTCAGTCCTGTTAAGTTTCTTCGAGCATCAAACGTTGCACCATCGTTTGTGGGAAAATCCATGGCAGCGATGTTCCGTTCAAGTAATGCTGTTGTGTCTGTTAGCTCTGACGCAATGGTTACGGTAATGCACAATTCTACTTTTGGTGATAAAGAAGTCATCACTAAAGACTGCATCGGTTGTTTGTCTGCATCCAGCTCGCAGTCTCTCACTGTGAAGAGTTGTGCGCTGTCCTCAGACGGAAGGCTTATTGCCATTAACCGGGAATCCAAGATAGAATTGTACAGTTTTACAGAATCGAAATTAAAGTTTCTTTACTCAAAATGCGAGTCTACGGTAACATGTTTTGCATTTTCATCTGACAGCACTGCTCTTCTCCTTTGTACTCAGGATAGCGGCAACGATTCATATTTCCATGTATGGGATATTCAAGGGGAAGTTGTTTCCGCTTGTTTGGAATCACGAGGAAACCTGATTCCCGAATGTTGTTGCCTTTCTTCGGATAAAGTAGTCTTGTGTGGTGACTACGAGATCGAGATCTGGGAGTACGCTAAACATACCTGCTGCTTTTTTACAAGATTCAAGGTCCAGAAGCCTTACAACTTAGTTAGGTTCAGCCAGTGCACTTTGTCCGGGGATAATCAGTTTTTGGTATGCTGCATCGCAGACGCAATCCTTGTGTACAGTCTTCGTACGTCCAATATCGATTCCTCCAAACAAGTTTTTCATGGCCATCTTGGTAGAATCGAATTTTTTCGGCTTTTAAAGATAAATCGTTATCTTATCTCGTACGGTATTGATGGTATGGTCTTTCTGTGGGATATCAGCCAGTCGAAAGCTGTTGGATTCACCAGGATAGTTAAAGGGCAGGAAAGCATAGTAAGCATGGCTGTATCCCCTGAAGAAGACAGAGCTGTCTTTTTTACATCCACTGGTCGAGTGTGCATGATAAAACTCTGTGAACTGGGCTCTGCGCTGGAATGAACGGCACCAGTAATAGCTGAACCGTAGAAGACAGCTTAGACAAGTTTACAACCACTAGAAAAGCTGACTCATGGATCAGTTCAGACTCTGAAGAGAGTTATTACTTGGAAGATTTGGACGAATCTGACTAACTATTTTTTGAACCTAGCGAAAGGAGAGAGACGTTGCAAAAATTGAGGAGAATATCATTTACTAAATAATAGTTTGGGATTGATTGCACTGCTCTCGTCCAATTGGAATCTTTTGTTAGGTGCAGTATAAATGACGTAATTGGCGAATGTTGGGAACAATTCCAGTGGGCATTCCTTAGGCAAATTTCAAATTTTCCTTTTTGTCCATAAGTTATTCAGTACAACATTTGGATAACTGAAAGGCAATTAAACAACCGAAAACAGGCCATGTCAATGCTGTTGGTAGTATTTTGGGTATTTCTTGGGATGAAAAGAACCACCTCGATAGTCCAACTGACATACCACGAGTGGTGTATTGAACATGCCCATTTGCTCATGACAACCCAATGTGCAATAGTCAAAATAACGTTTGAGTTAGAGAAAAGTTGCAATTCAGTCAAGAGAGAACCATCCAAGGGCGCCAAAACAAAGAACACGTGCACAAGTCTGCAATGTAGCTTGCATTGGCAGGGGCGGATTTAGGTGTGAGGTGACGGGTGCTTCCCCTTTTTGTCGTGTGTTCGAAAATTTTGACCAACCGTTTTTGGGCGAAATTTTTCGTTTCGGTTTCGTACAGGAGGAAAGGTAGGGGAGTGTGGTATACTCTCTCTGTCCGGCAATTTCCTTGGCCCTCTCTTTCTGAAATTTCTGGATCCGTCCCTGCTTGGTGTTCCCTCTGAAGATCCAGAGCTCATCTCTTCTGGACCCGAACTCTGTTTTAAACATCCCGCAAACTCGAAATCTCACCGTAGTAATTAATTCTCGTTACCGATTACCATTCATTTTTGCAATGTCAGTTCTGAGAATTTGGTACCACATCGAGACAATATCTCTTAGCTGGTGATTTTGTTTATTCTCATCAGTTGTCTCCTCGGTGAGTATGTTTAAATCGAAGGTAATAATTAGTTGTTAAATTTTCAAGGGTCACGATTTGTCAGCTAATATTACTAAGTGCTATCATTTTTTAGCTATGTGAGTTAAGTGTAGTAGATTTTAACATTTATAAAATCAATAGCAGTACAGGGTCGGACCGCGTCCAAAAGTTGTTTGTAAGTTTGTACTTTATCAGTTCTGGTCAATTAAAGTAGTTTTTAATCAGGTAGTAACGTACCTTATAATTGAAAAGATCTTTGTCCAGGCGAGGGTATCTTGAAAACCTCAAGTTTGTTGGTAATTTAGTTGTAATCTGTTTCAATCGTTACCTTGCTTGTTTATTTATTTCTTCCTGATATTTTCTACCGTACAAAGCTATTAGGGGTTTTTTGGTTTCCTTTACTTTGAAAGTAGTTTTCCCCCGTCAGGAAATAATTTCAAATACCTCAAGAGAGGTCTTTGTTCACAGGTCAAACGTCTTTTCAGCATGATAATCTTTAGACAGTAGAATTTGTTGAGTCACGTGATTAGATCGGCTTTTAATTTTTTGGGACGTTTGAATGTAATATTTTTTTTAACCTTATAACCCTATGCTACATGTATGAGAAAAATGTTATTAATCAGGGGAGACGTTGCTGAGGAAATAGTTCATAGCTTTTGCAGGAAAGGTTTCAGTTGCTTTTTAGAACAAAAATTATTCTCTTATTTTTAAGGATTAGGATGTCTAGGATGGGAAATAAATCTATTGTTATATATTCGAGACATAACTAAAACAGAATAATTAACAGAGCAGCAGAATAGTTTAGTTATACTTGTACTACGAGAGTCCTGTTAGTGTGTTTTAAAGTTATGATAAATTGCTTTTGATTAAAATCAATGGAGAATACTCTGAAAAATAGGTGTGAGAACTCCTAGTAAGGGAGACATTCCGATACACGGCTAAGGAGTTCATTTACAGCTTTGTGACGTTTTTGATTCCTAATTTTGATTAGACGTTAAGTTGTTCTAAGCGAAAAGATAAACACATTACGTACTGTGTTTAGTAATACAGCACAATAAAATTGTAGAATGAAGAAATGAAAGCCGTTAAATAAAGAAGTTATTTTAATCTTTATGTAACAAGCTCGAACTGTCTCTTAACTGATTGCAATTCGTCAACTGTTTGTGTGCGGCATCCTTACTGCTTCGTTACGTTAAAAGGAGACAAAACCCGCTGTTTTCTCTTGGGCCAGTCATCAAGTGCTTATTACCTGGCAAAAAGTAATGAAAAGTACCAACCGACCGACTGTTTTTTGCACCCCCCCCCCCCTCCCCCCCTCCCTACTACCCAACGTGCTCTTCTAGTCTGACAAAGATCATTCAGTCACCAGACACCTCAGAAGCTTGACTCTGCGTGAATAAGATCCAGTAATAAGACCTGAGGAGAAGTGACGCGGCGCCATGACGGTACACGTTACCCATTTTAGCGCACAGTGCAAGTGGTTTTGCTGGGCGAGCACCAGATATTCTTGCTCGCGTATCCGGCGGTCCTCGTAGGGTCTCGAAACGTCAACTCACTTCTACACCCTAGGACTCTATTTCTTTTATTCCCGAAGGTCGATCGTCCGTTGGCGCTCGCCTAATCGAGATGACCAGCTCGCTTAGTATAAATAAATACGCTTGCGTTTTCGGTTAAACTCAGTTTGGTTAGTTTAAAGCATGTCACTGGAATATCCCTCCGGGAGGGAACTAAGTCACATGTTCACTTCATTCACTGGGAAAAACTTGATTTGTCAATTGTGTGTCTATTGTTTTGACGTTGCCATGGCAACCATCATTGCCCCCGCAGGGTTTTTGGCCCCAGAGGGCCAAAAACCCGAGGAGGCACCTTAGGACTCCCCGCGTAATAGAGAGAGAAGAAGAGAGAATGTAGGTATTTCCGGTATTGCTGGTTTTCACATGACGTCACTAAATTTCAAACTTCAATAATATTGATCCTCCTGAAATTTTACTTTCATGCTGTATAAGA
>JAHPZR010007884.1:0-2500 GCA_019787425.1 Platygyra sinensis | reverse complement strand
AGCTCAGAGAGTCCTGAAGTATACTAGATCGAAATTCGAGGCCAGTGTGGTTCATTTGCGACTAAATAGCTAAATCAGTACAGTACCTTCCGATCGTCAGAATTACCCAAGCATAACAATAAGGTGACAGGCCTGCGCGACTCCCATTCAGTCACATGTAGTAGCCGCTTAAGAAGTTTTGCCCCTTTTGTATGGTACGATCGGAAGATCTTTGAATATTTCGCTAAGCACTAATCCTGTGTTTTCAGGGAGACATTTCGTCAGAGTAAAGCCGTTAGAGGTCATATTTCTGTGTGGCTTCCGCTGTTATCCGCTTGTAATTTGCAGAGTTTGACACCTCTGTTTTTTTGCCAGTTTTTTTCTCTTGATATTGCAAGATATGTTTTAGGTTCTCTCAAATGTTAGCTCTGGAGGAATAAAGTTTGAAATATTCTCTTGGCATCTCGTTTATTTGGATGGCTTATTTTCACTGAGTAATCTTACGGCAGGGATCCAAATGTAAATGTTTTGCGGCGTTTCCATTGAGGACAAAAGCTTGACTCTAATTTGCATATATGGCGACTGTAACGCGATACTTATTTTTACATTTCACTTCTGTTGTGCTTTCGAGATACGTTTGCTCGTACACTCTTTTCTTTTCTAAGGATGTTATTTTTTCGGCCCAGACTGAATATTCTAATTTTTCTGCCGATTTTAGGCTGAAAATATTCTTGTGTTATTCTTATTTAGAATTTATTAGGCTATCAAGTACAAGTGTTTGGTTTCTGGATCTGGATCGCGTTCAGCACGTTGTGCATGTGCTCTGGACACCATTTTTCGTAGCGCAGGCCAAGATGTCACGTCAAAATATATTCTTATATAAAAAAGAGTGCATATCAAGACAATTGTTTATTTTTTAGTATCTGACTAAAACAATAACGTTCAATATTATTGTTTCAATGAGCAGAAATAAAAGAAAGCGGGGGCAGCTTTAGTGATAACTATTACTAGTATAGGTATAATGGGTCCGGGAGAATGCTGTCCATATCCAAAACCGACTGTTGTGCAGATAGATCTGTCCTAGCTTACCAAGAAGATCTGGGGGCCCTTAACATGATCGATGACGTCACAAGTGCCGGGTACAAAGAACACAACAATTAATTAAGTACGTGCATATGCGTGACCAGGATGAACAAAGGTTAAGATCAGTTCGTGTTTTGACGTGACCGGTTATTGTTTCTAAAAAGATCGTTATGCTGTATCAGCCAGCAAATGAGACACTTGCCCAGCTATCAATTTGAGTTTGATAAAAGTAAGTTAACTTCAACGTGACTGAATTGGACATGCGGCTGTGCGAGCATTAGTCCATCATCAGAACTCCAAAGGTTATCGCTCGAAGCTCTAGATTCTAGAATTGGCCCCGCTGGTCAAACAGACCATCTCCTAAGCGTTTGGGTAAATAAACAGTTTTTATACGAGGAGAGTCGCATGATCCGTCCAGACGGATTATGCGTCTGCGGAACCAACTGTCAGACATGCCAAGCCCCCCAAGTCAAAATAGCAGACAGTTCGTCTTCACGAATTATTTGTTAGCCCGACTTTCTACTGACATTTATAGCCGTCCGGACACATAATTCGCCTGAAGGGCGTCTTTATACAGGCATCCATAAAGATTATCTGGCGCGACAACATTTGTTTGTACGTTTTTCATCCACTGCAAGCACACAAGGCAGATAGTTCTTCTTGGCGTATAATCTGTATTCTTTACACCGAGACGCATTACAAGTAGAAATTGCCAAACTGAAACGCACGGAAAAAAATCCTTGACCAAGTTCGTCTTACGGAGTTTAAGACTGTAAGATAAAAGCGGTCAAAGCTTTTAATGAACTACAACCTTACTAACCGTACAATAAAGAAGAACGAAAGACGGTTGATGGGAATGGGCGCTGATCAAGACTGAGCTGGATTAAAATGTTAATTAAACTGTTGACTCCTGGAGCTTTTCGCATTTTTGGGACATTTTAAAGGCATTTGCAACACGACAGCATGCCTTTCCTTCCACTTGCACTACGTCTCTTTTTAGCCTTTCCTTTTTCTTCTTTTCCGATTATCTTTTTGCAGTAGTGATAGAGCGTCTACTGGCCTTGCTCCCAGTTTCAAAACTTCTGAGAAGCATCACTGAGACGAGCAATTTTTACCTCGGAGTCAGTAGCTGACTGTAGTCGCAGGAAATTTTGCTGCTAGTTGTTCACTAAAATTTCTGAGCATTTGCGTGCACATCTCAGGCTTCTTTGAAGCCATCACTCTAATCTGAGTATCAGTGAAAAGATCTTTTTTTTCCTCTTGCAGAACTCGAGTACAGATGATGCCAATTTTGGTTAAGGAGATGATGATGTCAGGGGTCGAACAAAGGCTAATGTTCGTCACGGCCTGTTACAACCAGCACTGCAGTCAATGGGTTAAATCCCACATGGAAGACAACGAAGTCTTTGAATTAAACTGTATCCCTGCATTGATCAGT
>JAHPZR010007882.1:12500-17152 GCA_019787425.1 Platygyra sinensis | reverse complement strand
ATTATTGAGGTTATCATCAAACAGTGAGCGCATTTCCGTCTCCAATTAAACCAAACTATAAGACCTTACGCTTTACTTTTCATACAACTTTAGCCTCGGAAATATAATTAAGGCTAGGATAATAGAAAATATTTGCTTGAGAGTCTTTTCATAATCACGGTTAGCAGGTTTAATACCGTGACATAGACATGACTGTGGAATGAACTTGCGTTTATATCACTCTCACTGCTTCCGGGTTTTGAAACATTCGTCCATCTCATAAGGTGGCTGAATTTCCATGGCTTTTACTCGCATTATAAGTACAGATTTCGACAGGAAACCGTCAGGAGATCGGTTTCTTTTATTTCTGTTTTTACATAGCTTACTTCAATTTTCTGCAAATCGATCGATCGATCAATTCAGTCGACTTCGCATTCGACCTCACAACCAGTGAAATTAATTGCTTATTATTTGTCAAACGTACACTGCATGGGTTTGATCATGTAAATAATGTTGTAAACCAGCTTTACAGTAGGGATTCTAGATCTTAGCCTTTTGAATGTTATGCATCAGAATCTCAACAGGGATCTGAAATGTGTTTTCTTTTTTCATCGATCAGTGCAGTTGCCTTCTTGCTCTTGAGTTACTCTGAGGTTCTTGGGGAAATATTGGTGTCATTACAAACCTCGTTTGCCTATTAGGTAAGTAAGTTGAATTCATTTCCCTGTATGTTAAATATTTATTTTACTTGAAAGCGCTTGTTGCAAAGTTCTTTAAATGTTAAATTATACCGTAGTTTCTTTCCTGTGGTTCTGTTTTGAATATTCTGTGAGCGACCAGGCATAAAAGGAATGGATGATGAATGTTCGATGAATTCGTGATATCTTCGAGAACGCGGCATTTGAAATTTACAACTGAATTTAGTAGTAAGACACTGTTTACACTGATTTAATGTCACATTTCGTATTTAATCTGTTACGGATACGATATTTAACCAAAGGACCTCCTCCACCCGAGCTGTTCGAACTTCAACACTGATCAGTTCTCTCACTGCGGAGTCTCCCCGTATTAAACTTTGTTAAGTAGCCCCCCCGAGGGCAACTCGAAATTCATCTCCCGTTACAAGCCTCTAAGTTGCGTTTCCAGCTGTCGTGATCGTTGCTGAGGTAAGTATTTTTTTCTCAAGCAGTCCCGATTTATGATGTTTTAGTCATGTAATCACTTGCTCCTGCTCAATTCACTGTTAAGCCGTAATGGAGAGACTTATGCATTTAGCTACCTAACCTTTAGTTGGCGGACATTCCTTGAATCGAACACCCGCAAGGATTTGGTTTCTGCTGGAAACAGATCCTCTTACGTTCTGTTGTTTCAAGGAAGGACACCTGAATCTTCCCCTCTTGTCTTGCTTAGCCCTCAAAAGCATTTCATATGTGATGTTCCTTCCACATGCAACAGTACGCCAGTTTATGAAAAACTGAAAACTCCATGGCCAGTTTCCAGATTGTTTGAGCTGATGACTTTGCTTTCTATGTTTATATGGCTTGCGCTACTTGTTGTAATACTTCTTGTTTTTTTTTTTTCGCTTTCCCTTAAGCTAAACCTGACTCTAAACTGTAAGTCTCATTAAAAACAGCTGATTATAGAAGCTACCTTATTTGAACAACCTGTCCTGATTTTAATGATACTGCAACTGTAGTAATGAAAATAATAAAGATATTGTCAAGAATCCATATTCGTAGTCCCTGACGACTAAAAAAATCTCACGGACGACCAAAACAATAGGGAAACTCGTCCGCAGAGCGACTTGAGTTTGGGTTTAACAGAAAAAAAAAAACATTTCCTAAATTTCCTCGTGAGTTCCCCGCATTCTGACCATTCTGAGCAGGCGATTGCATCAGCTGTTTTGTCGTTTTATCAGGATATGGCGTTTAGTAATGTTAGCACTTCAGAAAAACAAGCCATATACGAACAGGAAGAGCGACGAAAGCATCCTTTTAACCTTCATGACAGTCGAAGAAGCCTTATAATTAGTTTTTATTTGTATCTGGTTTACCTGTGTCCGCCGACAGTTGCAGCTATGGACACGATGTACTGGGAACCTGGTAACGTGAAAATTTGGAAAATAATAACAAAGTAAACTTTCCATTTACACGCTGTTCTGTTGCAACCGCCATATTATATCTATTCCAAAGTGCATCGCATGGTATGCGAACGGGCAACTAAAATTTGCCCGGGCAAATATGTCTTCTGGCATACTTTCCCGGCTGACGACTTCGGGAAATCAAAGTGGCTGTCAGCCACTGAACTTTGAAAATAAATTATGAAAGGGTGTTATGAGGCATTGCTCATACAGACATTACATCTATACATTACTTTATTTACCATCGGATTTTAGAGTAGCTTATGCAGCTAATACCTCAGAGCATTTAACCATCAGATGGCAGATAGACTACCACACCAGGAACTACGTCACTTACTCTTTTCGAACATTAAGGAACTGCTTCTGATATGAGGGCAGTCTAGCTTTCGAATAAGTCAACAAAGCCTTTTTCCATTCAGGAGTGTATTGTGGTATTTGCAAAATAAAAAACTGTTTGTAAGTCAGGCCTGCCTTCACGTTTTACATTACAAATGTATCTGTACATGACTTCCATTTGGGAGAACCAAAAGTATTTTTCTCACCATGAAAAAATCGTTATGTCTTCTTCTCCTCGAAAATAACCAACTTGACACGCTGCAGGCGACTAACAAACTGCCTTAGACAGCGGATGTTCGAAACCCGGGGGACTCCTGTATGAAAAGGTCAGGGATGCTCCTCGTCTCGGGTGCAAATCAAGGTCTCTGGTTTCACTTAGGGTGTTGATGACGAAACGTCACCATTCAATTTCTGTTTTCAGGCTTGGTTTCCGCTAATCTCTCGAGTACGCGAGGCGGGTCTACAAGTGCGCGCGTAGTAGCAGTCGCAGCTATTCCGTTTTAAGTGGTATCTTTAGGGTTCCAATGAAGCTCAAGTAACGTCCACATTAGTCTCCTTTAGGAGTTAAATTCGCAATTTCCAACGAGCATCCCTTGCCTTTTCTTGTGGGAGTTCCTCCGCCCCCCGGGTTTCCAAACTTGAACACGTAAATTCGGATTACCTCCTATGATTTTCTTGAGATATTCTCTGGCTACCTTCGATTGGAATAAATATTTGAATTCGTTTGAGTACACTTCGGCACACATTCTATGTAAAACTCGACCTTGATTGGTCTTTGGAAGACTTCCGGAATCGTCGGAAAGCCTGCAAAGACCGTCGGTGATCCTACTAGGAAAGTGAAAAGGTATTACATCCGTAATGGTATTGATTTTCATTACAGCCTTATCTTACTTGTATCCACAATAACTATACAATAAAATGTTATCACAGTGGTTTCCTGGACTGCCTGCCAAATGCATGATTATTATTGTAATTAGTATTATAATTTATGATGGCAAATAAAATGAACTGAAAATGAACTCACAGCGTGGCCTTCTTCTCAACGACCGCTAGGTGTGGGAATAACGCGTGCGCAGGTTCCTGTGGTCGAAACGTTCATTTCAAATATGGAAGGTCTGTGATTTATAATATGTGAACGTCTGGTGTAGGCAGACCAGATCAGCAATCTTGCTTGTTTAGTTTTGATGAGCAATGGCCACGAATAATTCACACAAAAGGACCTTAACCCTCGGACTTACTAGGTGGGTTGGGGAAGGGGTTCTGTACAAAATTTTTCGCAGTTTTCATCAAATTGGAAAAATTCAGGAATTTATACATTTCATAAGCATTTTCGGCTTGATTTTAAATTAATTTCCGTTATTTCCTGACCTTTTTAAAATAATAGTAAAATCCCAAATCGCGGGTCAAATGACGTCATTTGACGTCATATGAGGTCATCACCAATTAAAAATGAATGGTATGACTTGAAGAGCGAGCTCGGGGCTATCTTATAACTGAATTTATTTCACTGTGCCTTAACAGACCGAAAACCCCAATGGGGGTTCCATCAACCCCTCCAACCCCCCTCCCTTGTACCGGGGTGGGGGTATGAGTTACCTTATTCGTCCGAGGGTTAAGTCGCAAACGTCTTGCGAAGTCCCCAGCAAAACTAATGAAAATAGTTCCTTGATTTTCAATCTTATTACACAGGAACGACTTGCCATGGAGAAGGTGGAGAAAATACTTGAAGACTTAGAAATCTACAAGGAAACCGGACACAAAGAAGCAGAGGGGAACTCTTACATCGACCTCGGGAACCTCTACCGTGATCTCGGCCAGCACGAGAAATCCATCGAGTATTTTGAAAAATCGCTTTCATGTTCTAGCGAAATCGGAAACAAAGCTGGAGAATTGAGTGCATGCAACAAGCTTGGAGAAGCCTATGATTCTCTTGGCAGGTATAAGAAATCCATCGAGTATTTTGAGTTAGTCCTGTCGTTAAGCAAGGAAGTTGAAGACAAGGAGCAAGAAGGGGAAGCGTACAGCAATCTTGGTGGCGCTTTTTATGCTCTCAGTCTGTACGATAAATCGATCGAGCATATCGAAAATGCAATTATAATAAGTGTAGAAATTGGCAACAAAAGTCTAGAAGGAGATTCGTATAGAGAGCTCGGTCAAGTGTATTATAGTACTGGTCACTATGACAAGGCGATGTCTA
>JAHPZR010007881.1:25000-31243 GCA_019787425.1 Platygyra sinensis | reverse complement strand
CAAAATTGCCCGAGTTGCGAAGCGACGAGGGCAATTTGGAAAACTTTGAAAATACAAGTGAAATTAATCCTTAATTGCCCGAGAGCACTTGCGATTACTTGTTTATCACATAAAGGGCAAAATTTTGTACAAAGGTTCAAGGTCTTGCCGTCGCGTAAACAGGTTTGCCGGTTGTCATTATTTAACAGGCTAGCAGTAACACGGGGAAAGCCTACTATAATAGTAAGCAAAACACAGCAACTTGGTTCAATTCACTCAAAGCCATTTCTTTACAAACAAAACTATAAGCAATCTAACTTTATTCACCTGTTTTGCGAAGCTTGCAACGGCGTGAAACTACTTGTTCTTCGATCGATGATAGACGTAAACAAGTGTCCAAATGAGCTCTAATAACTTGTTGAATCCAAAACTGTCCTTTCCACTGTGAAAACTTCACGTACCAACAAAATTTACGCTGTTTTTACGCCGATAAAGTGAGCTGTAATACTAATAAGGCGACCCGAAGCAAAACGAAGAAATTAACTTTCAGTTTGGCGGCCATGAAGTTCTGTAATTCTATGTTTCGTGCAACACCAGCCGTCTCCACTCAAACGTTTTTCAGGCTGCGAATCAATGCGTTTTTAGTCGGAAAAATCCTTTTGCTTTTCCACCAAAAGACTGCGCTTTGTTGCATGTTGATTCTCTTTCACGTTAAGATGAAATAACCGTGTTTAGATCAAACTCAAAAGCGATGCGTTTCTGAAATTTCTTTTCAAAATCCGTTTGAAGCGGGAAACCAACTCAATGCAGGCGTGCTCAGCCAATCAGCATCAAGTAATTTTGCACGGGGCAATTACAAAAATTAAGAAAAAATGCCCTCTGTCTCAGCCAATCAGCATTCAGTAATTTTGCCCCGTATGTGATAACTCGGACAATGCATTTTTGTAACACTTTTCTTTTAGTAGTAACTTTGGCGATCTCAATATTTCCCGGATCCTGGTTAATTTGCCCTCGGATATATTGTTAGTTGATTATTACCAACAGTCTGCATAATCAGCTGTATAAACATGCTTAGTCGTGTTAAAATAATTTCAAGAGGGCAGACCGAGTGGACATACTTCTTCATAGAGTCGATATATTTAGAGACTACAATAATCTCTTGTCGAGACACACTATGGAAACTGATGAAAACTGTCTTTGAAGATGCTCCAATTTCTCGTGTCAAACTAGGATTTATGTGAACTTTCAAGTAAAAGTTTCCTGAAAAGTTATGAGCACTCCTCAAATGACAGCTTCCCACGCAGACGTTCTTAGGATTGTCAAGCGTTCCTCCTTCGTTCAGAGCAGTCACTGGAGACTAAACCTCCACAATTTTGCAAAGACTTTTGAATTGATTTCTATAGTCATTGCAATCAATGTTGTGATTCGTGAATTTAGTGGAGAGGACCTAAAACAATTGGTTCATGTAACTGTACGATTACAGGTGTCGCATTACAGCAACTGTCCATATACACTGTCAGATAAAGACTTTGTAAATTAATTAGGGTAAAATACAGCTGTTTATGCACCAATCGCAATAGAAGATATGGCTGTTCTCTTCTCATGTTCGCTGAGGTCACTTGTGAGATTCCAAGTTCAAAGCGAGATGAGAAATTCCATGTTTTTCTCTTCGCACACTTATGTATTAGCGGAGTTCCTGAGTGCCGAAGGTGCGCGGGCGGTCCCCATACGTTAGAAAATTTGGTAACCCATCGATCTCAAAATTTTTAGTTGTCATGTGACTGTCCTTACATCCGTACGCCAAAACAAAAAAAGAGGGCACCTTTACTATGTTACAACTTTAATATTGGACATCCCTGTTACGATATATTGACAGCTGTCAAGATAAGGTATCCGCTGACCAGTATCACGTGACCATGTCGCGGGCTCGCTAAGTACATGCAAAAGCAAAATTTCAGCGCAAATTAAACCCAGACGCGTTGCTTACTTTTCTTCGACATGTTCCTTGTAAAGTCGTCATTTGGAAAGTCCCTGATACATTGCGTACCTAATTTCTACACTCTTGGGTACACTTATGGGAGTTACTGCTTTCCTAAAATGTAACTATAAAATAGCGAAACCACACGTTGAACAATCACATGCTCACAATTGATCATTTTTTGAGTTTCTGATCCAGCGGAAAAACTCCCTTTTCATTTAAAGTTAAGGTAGTACCTTAAAAAAATGTGGCGATGTTCATGAAAGATTCCAGTTTTTGAAAATACAAGATTTACGACCCTTGAACACTTCTTAAAAACATTTCGAAACAACCTTGCCGAATTTATCTCTAGGTGAGTGTGAAATTTAAGTAAAGTACTCAGTGGTAAAAGTTTTTCTACGTAGCAACGGCTGTTTACAGTCAGAACATGACCAAAAATATTAAACATATTTTAACGATGCTTTGTAACAAAGCTGTAAAGAGATGTACAACTCGATTGCTATAATTACTTGGGAAAAACTTTGCTTGTCGATTTACCATCATAGGCTCATTTCTTTCCCTTTTAAAAGGGAACTTTCACTACAATTGCCGAAACTTTTTACAAAATAGAACAATCATTGAATCCCCTTCCTGGAGATCCAATCTGCACTCATTCCACCAATGTTTGGCTTGTTAAATGCTTAATCCATCATGTCAGGAGCGCATGTAAAATAAACTTTGAGTGCATTTTTCTCAAAGGTCTACTTTTGAACCAGTTAACTTCACGCTAACATTTCTAACTTGGAGAGTATTTGAGATAAACTCCTGAAATTGGGCTTAAGCAAACACCAATAGTGTCGTTATTCAATAAACTAAAATAACGTCTGTCACGTGACAATAGGTAATTTGTTCACTGGGTTTGGTGCAAAATAAGGTTATTTCGAAATAAAGCCTGTAGAAAGCACTGTAAACAAGAGCTAGCTGTCACAACTTTAGTTTATTGAATAGAACGATACACAAACCTACAAGATATGCTTGTTTGAAAATCAAATCTTGTTTTGTAAAAGAGCAGGAATTGTTGGCGTCGATGCTATCAAATAAAATCTCCAAAGGCTGTGCCCGGTTGCCATAGCAACCATTTTGAGTAAAATCTTCAAAATTTACTTTCTCTTCATGAGTGCAATAGCACACAATTCATCTTATTTCATCAAATTCAAACAACCTTTTGGTTCATATATAGGGTACCATTTCACCCTATATATGAACCAAAAGGTTGTTTGAATTTGATGAAATAAGATGAATTGTGTGCTATTGCACTCATGAAGAGAAAGTAAATTTTGAAGATTTTACTCAAAATGGTTGCTATGGCAACCGGGCACAGCCTTTGGAGATTTTTATTTGATAGCATCGACGCCAACAATTCCTGCTCTTTTACAAAACAAGATTTGATTTTCAAACAAGCATATCTTGTAGGTTTGTGTATCGTTCTATTCAATAAACTAAAGTTGTGACAGCTAGCTCTTGTTTACAGTGCTTTCTACAGGCTTTATTTCGAAATAACCTTATTTTGCACCAAACCCAGTGAACAAATTACCTATTGTCACGTGACAGACGTTATTTTAGTTTATTGAATAACGACACTATTGGTGTTTGCTTAAGCCCAATTTCAGGAGTTTATCTCAAATACTCTCCAAGTTAGAAATGTTAGCGTGAAGTTAACTGGTTCAAAAGTAGACCTTTGAGAAAAATGCACTCAAAGTTTATTTTACATGCGCTCCTGACATGATGGATTAAGCATTTAACAAGCCAAACATTGGTGGAATGAGTGCAGATTGGATCTCCAGGAAGGGGATTCAATGATTGTTCTATTTTGTAAAAAGTTTCGGCAATTGTAGTGAAAGTTCCCTTTTAAAAGGGAAAGAAATGAGCCTATGATGGTAAATCGACAAGCAAAGTTTTTCCCAAGTAATTATAGCAATCGAGTTGTACATCTCTTTACAGCTTTGTTACAAAGCATCGTTAAAATATGTTTAATATTTTTGGTCATGTTCTGACTGTAAACAGCCGTTGCTACGTAGAAAAACTTTTACCACTGAGTACTTTACTTAAATTTCACACTCACCTAGAGATAAATTCGGCAAGGTTGTTTCGAAATGTTTTTAAGAAGTGTTCAAGGGTCGTAAATCTTGTATTTTCAAAAACTGGAATCTTTCATGAACATCGCCACATTTTTTTTAAGGTACTACCTTAACTTTAAATGAAAAGGGAGTTTTTCCGCTGGATCAGAAACTCAAAAAATGATCAATTGTGAGCATGTGATTGTTCAACGTGTGGTTTCGCTATTTTATAGTTACATTTTAGGAAAGCAGTAACTCCCATAAGTGTACCCAAGAGTGTAGAAATTAGGTACGCAATGTATCAGGGACTTTCCAAATGACGACTTTACAAGGAACATGTCGAAGAAAAGTAAGCAACGCGTCTGGGTTTAATTTGCGCTGAAATTTTGCTTTTGCATGTACTTAGCGAGCCCGCGACATGGTCACGTGATACTGGTCAGCGGATACCTTATCTTGACAGCTGTCAATATATCGTAACAGGGATGTCCAATATTAAAGTTGTAACATAGTAAAGGTGCCCTCTTTTTTTGTTTTGGCGTACGGATGTAAGGACAGTCACATGACAACTAAAAATTTTGAGATCGATGGGTTACCAAATTTTCTAACGTATGGGGACCGCCCGCGCACCTTCGGCACTCAGGAACTCCGCTAATACATAAGTGTGCGAAGAGAAAAACATGGAATTTCTCATCTCGCTTTGAACTTGGAATCTCACAAGTGACCTCAGCGAACATGAGAAGAGAACAGCCATATCTTCTATTGCGATTGGTGCATAAACAGCTGTATTTTACCCTAATTAATTTACAAAAGTCTTTATCTGACAGTGTATATGGACAGTTGCTGTAATGCGACACCTGTAATCGTACAGTTACATGAACCAATTGTTTTAGGTCCTCTCCACTAAATTCACGAATCACAACATTGATTGCAATGACTATAGAAATCAATTCAAAAGTCTTTGCAAAATTGTGGAGGTTTAGTCTCCAGTGACTGCTCTGAACGAAGGAGGAACGCTTGACAATCCTAAGAACGTCTGCGTGGGAAGCTGTCATTTGAGGAGTGCTCATAACTTTTCAGGAAACTTTTACTTGAAAGTTCACATAAATCCTAGTTTGACACGAGAAATTGGAGCATCTTCAAAGACAGTTTTCATCAGTTTCCATAGTGTGTCTCGACAAGAGATTATTGTAGTCTCTAAATATATCGACTCTATGAAGAAGTATGTCCACTCGGTCTGCCCTCTTGAAATTAATTTTAACACGACTAAGCATGTTTATACAGCTGATTATGCAGACTGTTGGTAATAATCAACTAACAATATATCCGAGGGCAAATTAACCAGGATCCGGGAAATATTGAGATCGCCAAAGTTACTACTAAAAGAAAAGTGTTACAAAAATGCATTGTCCGAGTTATCACATACGGGGCAAAATTACTGAATGCTGATTGGCTGAGACAGAGGGCATTTTTTCTTAATTTTTGTAATTGCCCCGTGCAAAATTACTTGATGCTGATTGGCTGAGCACGCCTGCATTGAGTTGGTTTCCCGCTTCAAACGGATTTTGAAAAGAAATTTCAGAAACGCATCGCTTTTGAGTTTGATCTAAACACGGTTATTTCATCTTAACGTGAAAGAGAATCAACATGCAACAAAGCGCAGTCTTTTGGTGGAAAAGCAAAAGGATTTTTCCGACTAAAAACGCATTGATTCGCAGCCTGAAAAACGTTTGAGTGGAGACGGCTGGTGTTGCACGAAACATAGAATTACAGAACTTCATGGCCGCCAAACTGAAAGTTAATTTCTTCGTTTTGCTTCGGGTCGCCTTATTAGTATTACAGCTCACTTTATCGGCGTAAAAACAGCGTAAATTTTGTTGGTACGTGAAGTTTTCACAGTGGAAAGGACAGTTTTGGATTCAACAAGTTATTAGAGCTCATTTGGACACTTGTTTACGTCTATCATCGATCGAAGAACAAGTAGTTTCACGCCGTTGCAAGCTTCGCAAAACAGGTGAATAAAGTTAGATTGCTTATAGTTTTGTTTGTAAAGAAATGGCTTTGAGTGAATTGAACCAAGTTGCTGTGTTTTGCTTACTATTATAGTAGGCTTTCCCCGTGTTACTGCTAGCCTGTTAAATAATGACAACCGGCAAACCTGTTTACGCGACGGCAAGACCTTGAACCTTTGTA
>JAHPZR010007881.1:15000-17500 GCA_019787425.1 Platygyra sinensis | reverse complement strand
TCAGCTTGTGTGGTATATACTAAACTGAACAATTATTCACCTCAGTGTCGGTGAAAGTGGTGAATATTTACCGAGCCGCGAAGCCAGATGAAGTCAGTTGTGTTGGAAGACCTTTCGCTTAGCCTCAGTTGCAGGCTACAATGAGCGACAAAAGTAGCTGAGAGATTTTTAGGAAATGACGCTTTTTGATACTTAAGCATTTGTTCTATTTTATTTGCATCTAGCGTTAATTCTCTGATACCCCCGGCCCACCAATTCAATGTTGTGTAGGCGCTGTGGTTTTGCGCACTCGAAGAAATAGAAAAATCAACATTGTTTTGGGGGGAAAGGGGGAAAATGTGACCAAGCGCTCAAAAATAGAATTTTACTACCAAGTGTCTCAACACTTTTGTCGCCCATTGCAGCCCTTTAAAGCTGATTTCTAGTCCGTACTGCGCTGTCTCAGCGCTCTAATGTGTGTGAGTCTCACAAACTTTAGAGACAAATCGATGTTATTCGTTATCTCTGAGGCGCATTTAAATTCATTTTCCAACGGTTTCCTTGGGTTTTACAGCTTTGAAGTTTTTTCATCAAGTGATATCAGAAAGAATGATGCATAAAGCTTCGCATCGAAAAATGGCGGTTGACATGAAACTTTTAATTTACTTCATGTAAGTAGATGCGAAATGCCACATTTTGTGACGTCTAACATGAAAAAAAGGCGTAAACAAACTCTCGAGAGTGCGCAGAACGGACTGGAAATCATCTTTAACTCTTATATTCTCTAGGAATTTATTCTCTGCAGTGTTTATGCTTGCTATTTTATTCTCAGAGTAAACTACGTTTTTTCTCTTCACTGAACGTGCATGAAATCTTTTTAGCCATGCTCATGTGCATGATTGTTTTTGCTTCCAGGTTTTTCCTTTTTTGAATAACCCCCCTTAAAAGTCAAATAGGCCACCCCTTATGCTAAGGGATTTTTCGGCGATATTAATTAATTAATTAATTGATAATTGATAATTAATTGATTAATCATTTGTTATAAAGGCTAAAGAAAGCATTTTTCTTATCCACCCTATTGATGCATGTCCACAAACACTTGTGTAAGACACCAAGATGGAGTGTAACACTATTTAAAGCTGAGAATAAAATTAGGGTGCTTAAATTTATTGACGTCCTCTTCGATCTTCCTCTTTACTACAACTCGCGACGTTTTGACTTACCGATTAGATCTGTTTTCCATTTGTTACGACTTAGCCTTCAACTGAGGCGACTTGGGTATATACTTTATATTTACCTGCAGTTAATTTTGTTATACGTCGCTGACAGTGATCCGTTTGATTTCTAGTCCAATTTCTTTCTTACTAGCTAATATCAGCTGTCATTTTAATTTTTTATCGTTTTGCATTTTTATCCCAATGTTTCTACTTGATCAGATAATCTTCACTACAGAGTTTTTACCAAGACTTTTTCGAGCGTCTACGATCTGATCTAGGCTGTGAAGTGCAGTGAGAACGACTGAAGAATCGACTTGACTAAACCGTGTCTCCATAAGTTGCCATTAACTGTTCATGTCTCATTTCCTTGTTACACTTAAAAGGCGCGCATTCAAGGTATTTTGAGTTATTTTGACCTTTGACAAAATTATCTTTAAGTTAAAGGAAACCTGAAAATAATGCTTTACAAAGATTGAAAAACACCAAAGAGGTAATAATAAACCATAAAGGATTATTAAGGATGGAGATGATTGACACGGATTACAAACAACGAAAGTGAAAAATGTAGGCTAAACTTTTGAAACTGTTCAAACGTCACTGTGCTCCTTTAACTTTCTCGGCTAACCTTTGGTCCAAAATTATTCCTTTCTAGCTGCTCGGCTTGTGCGATAGTTTTTCTCAACAACAACTGAATGAAAGCCACGCGGAAATATCTTATTCTAACAGCATAAATCAGTGGATTAAACAAGGAATTCAGTACGGGGAATAAAGAAAAAAGACGAAACACAATATTTCTAACATTAACAGAGATGCTGTCTTTCAAGGATATTAAAGTAAAAATACTGATATTTGTAGGGAAATAACACAGGAAAATTGTGAGCAGTACAATGACTGTGCAGTAAAATGCTTTCTTATTCTTGAGTATAACTTCTGCTTAACTTCTTCGAAAACTTGATTAGCAATAATTTGTTTTTCGACTCGGCGGATCCCCCTGTATACAGAAACATTAAAATAAACGACTAACGCAATAGAGACTAACGGCATACTAAAAAGTACTAATGTAGCCACATATTTTATGTTTTGTGGTCAGAAGTCTTCCGTCAGAACAATCATCGCAACAGCCCACGCCAGACCAGAGGCTGCGATGATACGAACTTCAGTAACGAGGTTGTTGTGTGTTTTATAGCAATGTAAAGTTCTCCATTTAATAAAACGAAGTGGTAGAGCGAAGTTATGACGCACCTTGTGTGGTAATAGCTACTCAGTCTTAGTTTGGTAAGAGTGCTGCAAATTATGTCAGTCTC
>JAHPZR010007881.1:7500-12500 GCA_019787425.1 Platygyra sinensis | reverse complement strand
GGATGGATAACGCTATCCAGCGGATAAATCGCTATCCAGCGGATAAGTGGTTAGCAAAGACAACACCTATCCGCTGGATAGCGATTTATCCGCTGATAGCGTTATCCAACCTTTGAACAACCGGGGCCTCAGATGACCGTTCCTATAGCTTTGATTGGATTTAACGATCTTGGACGTTCGGTGAACCCTACTTTCTTTTCACTATGTGAAAAAGATTTATTACAATTATCTCCACTTTGTCCAAAAACGAACAAAAAAATCAATGTGGGAAGTTAAAAAAGTTTCAAGATTTCTGTCCAAGGGACATGGAATCCTGCCATCTAACGACTGCAAGGCGCGTGAAACTATGGTCGCTAAATGCGAACTTGTTCTTTGAGGAACCTCACCAGTTGACTAAATTCGCTTAATAGGTCCATTCAAAACCATATTTGGCAGAAAAACACTTCCGTTCAAAGCTCTAATTGCAACTGATATTTTTGGACTTGCAGCCACTTTGGTCTCCTTCGCTAACGAAGCCCGATTTACTCAGATTAGGCGTTTTTCCGGGCATGTTCTCTCCAAAGCGAAGTCGGTGATCCCCTCTTTTTTTGTATTTCTGACATCACTTACTGATCATCTTTCAATGGTAAATTTTCAGAAAAAATTCAGTGCTACAAAATTTTCGTGCGAACGTCCTTAATTGAGCACAAAGCTATCGTAAGGGATTTGAAAAGGTTGAACAACAAGGTCAGTTAAGGAATGCACAATGTCTAGCGTGCGTCCATCCAATTCGGGATGCACGCGGATAGTTGGGAGAGCACGAACATGGCGCGTAGGGCGGTGAAACGAGTGGGTCCGAGCAAAAAGGTGTGATGCGGTAGACTGGGGTCTACTAAAACAAGGAGATTCCACTTACTTACACTCGAACTTAGATTTCGAAAGAAATTACACGAAACTCCCTTCTATGTGAATCAGCAACTTTTTTACTGCAATTTTGTTCTGAGGCAATGGGAAAGGTAAGTTTTTCAGGGATGAAAACAGGACTTATATTTCCCACTGTGAATGAGTAAAGATCTTCTCGCTCTGAGTTGTACGCGTAAGCTTTTGACTTATGAATAAAGTTTATGCAATAAAACTCTTCTCTCTGGTATCGAGTTAATTTGAGAGTTTCTCAGAACGATGCTAAATCATAACCAATTTCTGCTTCGATAGTTTCTTATTCTTTTACCTATTTGTCGAGTTTGCAGAAGTTTTAATTTTGAAAGGAAAATCTGACGCGTACAAGTAGCTAATTTGCATAGTGGAGCGCGTGCACTTTCATGTCCGAGTCAGTGTCATAAACTTGACAAAATATTTTTTCCCCATCTTTTGCGCCGAGATGCTGCAACAGTTTTCGCCAACGCTATAAGGCTACTAAAATCACTTGTGTTTCTTCGACAAAGTAAAATTTTATTCTGGTTAAATAAATTACACAAGGAGTTTAGAGACCTGAAAACATACTGAAATTAAGAAATAGAAAACATGTACCGTGTTTCTATCGAGTTATACAAACACGAGTGGAAGTTTGGGAGAACGAGAAATGCTGTGGGAACACGAGCCGCAAACAACTTGTTAACTTTGGATATCAAAATGTAAATTCTCTCTGCTGGCACCATCACTACGTCAACAGCGCGCGCTAGTTCTGTGTCTCCATCGAGTTATACAAACACGATTTTTAACCAATCAGCACGCGTGCTTTCTTAGGACTGTTTTCTAATTAAGAAATAGAAAAACATGTACCGTGTTTCTATCGAGTTATACAAACACGAGTGGAAGTTTGGGAGAACGAGAAATGCTGTGGGAACACGAGCCGCAGGCGAGTGTTTCCACAGCTTTTTCGAGTTCTCCCAAACTTTCACGAGTGTTTGTATAACTCGATAGAAACACGGAGTACACGTTTTCTATTTCTTTTAGAAAAACACCACGACGAGAAAAAGGAAAACAACTTGTTAACTTGATTATCAAAATGTTAATTCTCTTTGCGCGCGCCATGACTACGTCAACAGCGCGTGCTTGTTCTGTGTCTCCATCGAGTTATACAAACCACGATTTTTAACCAATCAGCGCGCGTGCTTTCTTAGGACTGTTTTCTAATCAAAAATATCAATCGTTATTCGGGTTGGTCAAAACACAGGCAGACCACTTTATGTGTTCATGGTTTAATATAGAGAATCTATGACGGTTATGAATAAAGCTCTAAAAATTGCACATCTAAATCACGTCTCGGTCTGAATATCCCAATAGAGTTAAATGAAACCTTAATCGACTCATGTATGGTGTTTTTTCGCCTTCCTGGGCCGTCTAAAGCGTCTTATAGCGAAATTACTTTCAACCGGTTACGGTTAAGACAAGAGAGGGAGACAAGGCTTGCAAACTTAGCGGCCGTCAGCCGCGACCTCCTCCACTTTAAACTGGAATTAACGCAAAAGAAATAAAGGTCACCATGCTCGTTTAAAAGAAAAAACCATTTATTTCGCTATCGAGCTTAGCTTGAGGGAGATTTCTTTCGTTGTGTACGTGCACGCGCACATTTGCGCGCGCTAATGACGCAAAAAACTTTCGCAGTAGGGATGCGCAATGCAATACTGAGGAATTTAGGGTGAGACTGACATAATTTGCAGCACTCTTACCAAACTAAGACTGAGTAGCTATTACCACACAAGGTGCGTCATAACTTCGCTCTACCACTTCGTTTTATTAAATGGAGAACTTTACATTGCTATAAAACACACAACAACCTCGTTACTGAAGTTCGTATCATCGCAGCCTCTGGTCTGGCGTGGGCTGTTGCGATGATTGTTCTGACGGAAGACTTCTGACCACAAAACATAAAATATGTGGCTACATTAGTACTTTTTAGTATGCCGTTAGTCTCTATTGCGTTAGTCGTTTATTTTAATGTTTCTGTATACAGGGGGATCCGCCGAGTCGAAAAACAAATTATTGCTAATCAAGTTTTCGAAGAAGTTAAGCAGAAGTTATACTCAAGAATAAGAAAGCATTTTACTGCACAGTCATTGTACTGCTCACAATTTTCCTGTGTTATTTCCCTACAAATATCAGTATTTTTACTTTAATATCCTTGAAAGACAGCATCTCTGTTAATGTTAGAAATATTGTGTTTCGTCTTTTTTCTTTATTCCCCGTACTGAATTCCTTGTTTAATCCACTGATTTATGCTGTTAGAATAAGATATTTCCGCGTGGCTTTCATTCAGTTGTTGTTGAGAAAAACTATCGCACAAGCCGAGCAGCTAGAAAGGAATAATTTTGGACCAAAGGTTAGCCGAGAAAGTTAAAGGAGCACAGTGACGTTTGAACAGTTTCAAAAGTTTAGCCTACATTTTTCACTTTCGTTGTTTGTAATCCGTGTCAATCATCTCCATCCTTAATAATCCTTTATGGTTTATTATTACCTCTTTGGTGTTTTTCAATCTTTGTAAAGCATTATTTTCAGGTTTCCTTTAACTTAAAGATAATTTTGTCAAAGGTCAAAATAACTCAAAATACCTTGAATGCGCGCCTTTTAAGTGTAACAAGGAAATGAGACATGAACAGTTAATGGCAACTTATGGAGACACGGTTTAGTCAAGTCGATTCTTCAGTCGTTCTCACTGCACTTCACAGCCTAGATCAGATCGTAGACGCTCGAAAAAGTCTTGGTAAAAACTCTGTAGTGAAGATTATCTGATCAAGTAGAAACATTGGGATAAAAATGCAAAACGATAAAAAATTAAAATGACAGCTGATATTAGCTAGTAAGAAAGAAATTGGACTAGAAATCAAACGGATCACTGTCAGCGACGTATAACAAAATTAACTGCAGGTAAATATAAAGTATATACCCAAGTCGCCTCAGTTGAAGGCTAAGTCGTAACAAATGGAAAACAGATCTAATCGGTAAGTCAAAACGTCGCGAGTTGTAGTAAAGAGGAAGATCGAAGAGGACGTCAATAAATTTAAGCACCCTAATTTTATTCTCAGCTTTAAATAGTGTTACACTCCATCTTGGTGTCTTACACAAGTGTTTGTGGACATGCATCAATAGGGTGGATAAGAAAAATGCTTTCTTTAGCCTTTATAACAAATGATTAATCAATTAATTATCAATTATCAATTAATTAATTAATTAATATCGCCGAAAAATCCCTTAGCATAAGGGGTGGCCTATTTGACTTTTAAGGGGGGTTATTCAAAAAAGGAAAAACCTGGAAGCAAAAACAATCATGCACATGAGCATGGCTAAAAAGATTTCATGCACGTTCAGTGAAGAGAAAAAAACGTAGTTTACTCTGAGAATAAAATAGCAAGCATAAACACTGCAGAGAATAAATTCCTAGAGAATATAAGAGTTAAAGATGATTTCCAGTCCGTTCTGCGCACTCTCGAGAGTTTGTTTACGCCTTTTTTTCATGTTAGACGTCACAAAATGTGGCATTTCGCATCTACTTACATGAAGTAAATTAAAAGTTTCATGTCAACCGCCATTTTTTCGATGCGAAGCTTTATGCATCATTCTTTCTGATATCACTTGATGAAAAAACTTCAAAGCTGTAAAACCCAAGGAAAACCGTTGGAAAATGAATTTAAATGCGCCTCAGAGATAACGAATAACATCGATTTGTCTCTAAAGTTTGTGAGACTCACACACATTAGAGCGCTGAGACAGCGCAGTACGGACTAGAAATCAGCTTTAAAGGGCTGCAATGGGCGACAAAAGTGGTTGAGACACTTGGTAGTAAAATTCTATTTTTGAGCGCTTGGTCACATTTTCCCCCTTTCCCCCCAAAACAATGTTGATTTTTCTATTTCTTCGAGTGCGCAAAACCACAGCGCCTACACAACATTGAATTGGTGGGCCGGGGGTATCAGAGAATTAACGCTAGATGCAAATAAAATAGAACAAATGCTTAAGTATCAAAAAGCGTCATTTCCTAAAAATCTCTCAGCTACTTTTGTCGCTCATTGTAGCCTGCAACTGAG
>JAHPZR010007880.1:7500-15301 GCA_019787425.1 Platygyra sinensis | reverse complement strand
GTGTGGCTTACACGAATTGTAAAGTCACATTATGGCATCACCTGATTTATTTATTTATTTGTCTACGAGAGTCGAGCGCCTGTCACGTGGTCTAGTGTCTGCGGCGAACTAGTAATCTTGGTTGTAAGCTTGAGTTCGAGTAATTCTTTTCAGGTGATCGTATCACGAGTTAGTTCTCCTGGCACAAGCCAACAGACACAGACTCAGCTTGTGTTATAAGTGCAGATTGTGCAAGAGCGTTTACGCTCTTACACTGGTTGAATCTTCAGTACGGGTTGTGATCGGCTTTGGTTTTCACTTTATCCAGTACCGCATAAATTTGCGCTGACTCATAATAAGAACATTTGACTACGAGTAGTTGGTTTTTGTTCCTGAAATCCTCCGCGTGCAGAACTCAAAATATATTATGCAAACTAGGGAAAGAAACGAGGAGCTCGAGGGAATGGGGATCGATCGCATGTTCCAGTAATTTCTGGCGCGCCAAGAAAAGAACTCAGTAGTTTCTAGTGGCCTAGGAAAAGAAAGAGACTGCTCGCAGTCTATAAGAACATGTTCGGTGGATTATGCGGAGTGCGGAGTGTGGAAAATGCGGAGTGTGGGAAATGCAGAGTGTGGAAAATGCGGAGTGTGGAAAATGAGGAGTGTGGAAAATGCGGAGTGTGGAAATTTTTTAATTTTAATTTCCATTCCCATGTGGAAAAACAGTGTGGAAGAACAACTGGAATAATGTTAACAAAGTTTACAAAAAGTCTATGCTGTACACTAACCTCCCTGCGTATCGCGTACCACACGCCGTGTGGTGTCACCTAAGTGTGATAGCTGACGAAATTTTTTATTAAACATGTCACCGCATCCGTAGTGGTTTCAAATTTGTGTTACATTGTTGTAATTTCCGGTTCAAGTGGAAGCTATTCCAGTTGATTCCGGTTTCAATAATAAGCCATTGTAGTTGATTTCCACGTGCTTTTAAGCCCTCATTGGTGTCCTCGAGCCAGAGCGCCAGATCGCCATAATTTTGCCATAATTGAAGGTCATCATGGCTTTCAAAATACCACTTGTTGGGACTAAGTTGCTCTCAAAAGGTTACTTTGAGGGCCTACCCAACTTTGCCTGGAGTGATGTTAAGGATAAAGACGAGATTGGCAAGGGAAGTTTTGGGTCAGTCATGAAAGGAAATTACATTCCTAGTGGCAAAGTTGTTGTTGTCAAGCGATTTTTTGGAGAGGGAGATTCTCAGTTGAGGAACATTGCTAAAGAAGCAAAAATGCTTAAAAGCTTGTGCCATCTGAACATTACGCAATTTATCGGCGTTTGTTCGAAAACTTTGGCAATAATGATGGAGTACGAGTGCTTCGATTTTACTCCATATTTATCCATTCGTTAATGTTCTTTAAAGCTACCAAAAAATATTTTTCGATTTAGCCATGAAAATGTAAGGAATCATCCAGTTTTTAAAGACTATAGATTGATTGTTAATATCGTGAATTCACAATGATGCATTGATTTCTATCTTTTATTTATCTATTCGTTAGTGTTCTTTAAAGCTACCAAAAATATTGTTCTATTTAGTCATGAAAATGTAAGGATAATGCTATGCTGTTGATTTTTGTTAATTTAAACGAATGTGTCACGATATTATAAAACATTCTTTCGATGAGAATATAAAGAAATTAAAGTAGCAGTGTCACTAGGAGTTTGCTATTTTATATCACTTCTCTGCTAAAATCACTACTTTGGGGTTTTAATCAAAATGCTTCTAGTTTTGCCAAATAGCATGACAATGCCCTTTAAAGATTATGAATGAATAAAATTTCCACATTCCGCATTTTCCACACCCCGCATTTTCCACACTCCGCATTTTCCACACTCTTCATTTTCCACACTCCGCACTCCGCACTCCGCACTCCGCACTCCGCACTCCGCACTCCGCACTCCGCACTCCGCACTCCGCACTCCGCACTCCGCACTCCGCACTCCGCACACTCCGCACTCCGCATAATCCACCGAACCAAACTGTGCTGCATATTACAAAAAGAGAATCAAAACACATTTTGGTATTAAATTTCGTTTTCTCTTATAGACTATCAAGTTTAAAGAGCCATTTTTTACGCCGCCTGTGATACTCGCAACCATCCTCAATGGAGAGAGTAACAGTGCCATAGCCTGCCGTTACAAAGGTCCTTTGACAACTTGGCTGGAGGTACAGTCTCTTTATGTACTTAGAAGAGGACCGAGTAACAATTTTGATACATTTAAAGGTAAAGGTAAAGTCTGCATACGAGCCAAGTGGCCCATCAGGCCGGAGCTTATCCCGGTTTCCTTAGCATGAAGCGACAGAGAATATTTCTACTCCCCCCTGGATGGGATGCTAGTCCATCGCAGGGTTACCCCCAGCATTAAATTCACCGGTACCCATTTATACACCTGGGTGGAGAGGGGCACCGTGAGAGTAAAGTGTCTTGCCCAAGAACACAACACAATGTCCCAGGCCAGGGCTCGAACCCGGGCCGCTCGATCCGGAGACGAGCGCACTAACCATGAGGCCACCGCACCTCCCACATTTAACGGATATCTAAATTAAAAACGGATTAAAATTCAAATTTTGCGTAAAGTCGATGTTTGGTTTGATCCCTGAATGTTGATTAGAATTTAAAATCGCATTCTTCACGTTTTTTTCATTAATGTTGAAATTTGTCCAGGGACTATTATGGCGTATCTGTTGCGTGTCTTACAAATCTTTTGTTCTTTTACAGGAAGTAAGCAAAACCCACAGCAGAGTTTGCATCAAAGACAGTGTGGGATACAATGGCCAGAGAAACGATGTAATGGTGAACTATCTGGTTATTGGAGGTACAAGTGCAATTCAAATTAATCAGTTTAGATTTTTCCTAAATTAACATCTCTTACCAGGCGACAACACTGAAAACAAATATCGCTTCTGTTTTCAATCCGATAGGTCCATAACGTATTGGATAAGTTAGTGTTATATTTTATCCTTTTCTTATGTGTAAAGCCTGTGTCCTTTTAACTGCATTAACATGAAGCTCACCGCATTCCACGTGTGTTATCCAGTTCCCCTCCCAGTAGTCCGGCACGCACCTCTTCGGAACCTCTAATTTTATTTGCTCCCGGACTCATCCACCTCTATTGTTTTCAGGACTAGGGCCATTGTTTCTGTTGTTTATTCTATTGTTTTCTCGGCCAATCTTGTTAAACCTTACGAGAGGTGCGTGGCGCCTCTCCCCTCCCTGTGCTTTTAAGCATGAAGTCAGGTGACCGACACAACAATAGAAAAAGTATCCATTCATCTCTGCATTTATCTACCTATTCAATCCTTCCCAAGAAAGAACTGTAATCCCACAAGCTAATGATTTTATTTATTATTTTTAGACCTTGATCCATGTAGGGATATTAACTGCACATACCACAGTTACTGCAAAGCCTATACTCCTAACCGATTTAAATGCATTTGTGAAGAACATTGCCCGTCGTACGAGGAACAGGTCTGTGGCTCCAACGGTCGCACTTTCGGCAACCTCTGCTTGTTAAAGAAAGACATATGTACACGGCGTGCTAATTACACCAAGTACCATCCTAGAAGCTGTACAGGTAATGCATGGGAACTATTCTTTCCGTTGGTACCTCATCTGCTTCATGGACTATTTGTGAGACCATTTTATAAGAAATATAAAACGTCATTGTTTACTTGAACTATTTTTCCATATAACGTATTTGCTAGGCAAGGGTCGTTTGAATTTCCAAGCTTTTGTGTGGCGCGACGTTAAAATGGCGGCTAAAAACTGAAAGAGGAGTTATTTCTTAGGTTTCTGGTAACTGAACAGTTCTTGCACTAGAAGAAGTATGAATTTTACTGTGTCGGAGCTCTAGAGTAATGACTTTTCGTCTCAATTGCAAAATTCAATGACAGATTTTCAGTCACTTTACCGGCGCTATCTCGTTGGGCACCAACATGGTGTCTCCATATAAAACTCTATAAAGCTCTTAGAACGGAAAACTGCAAAACCTAAATCCTGGCGAGGTTGCCTATATATCAAAAAAATATCATATCCCAGATTCTTGACTGTATTCACTGAATGGTTAAGACTTTTAAATTTATTTTTGATGGCATGACAGTGAAAATTAGCAATATGGATAGACAAAAGAGCTGACGGAAAAAGACGGACGCGAAATATATATTGAATGTACACGTGGAAGTAAAATCTTTCTCTTGCTGTTTTTGCTCCCACGTAGGTTTTCCAGTTCAGAGAGGAAGGCACGAATTCAAAAACACTCCCTCCTGGGCAGAAGATCAGTGCGAAGTTATCAAATTTGAACCGTTCATATTTTATCCTTTGAAGACGATCTATGCGCTGCTCTCTGTGAACCATTTTAATTATTCTGATGCGAGTTTCGTACACGAGGCCACTACACCTTGGGTTGAAAGCGTTAACAGCACTCAGTTTACAGCCTGTGTTACTCGAGCTGGCAGGAACGACTATCCAACAGATAGCTTCGCCACAATTGATTGGGTCGCCTGAAAAGAATTACTCGAACTCAAGCTTACAACCAAGATTACTAGTTCGCCGCAGACACTAGACCACGTGACAGGCGCTCGACTCTCGTAGACAAATAAATAAATAAATCAGGTGATGCCATAATGTGACTTTACAATTCGTGTAAGCCACACAAAAATGGAAAGAAGCGAGTAGAGTTGTTTTGGCCTTTTTATATCACATTTCAAGCATTACCAGATTTGTAAAGGTTACATCAGTTTGAGTGAAATGAAATATCGTTCGTTGCTACTTCAAAGCGTCTTTGATCTTGAAAACACTCAATATTTACATTTTGATTTTTTCGAGTTTTCTCAGGCATCGATGTCTCGCTTGACACGAGTATCCCCAGCAGTTTGCTAAGCGCTACCTTGTTACTATCGTGCCAACAACAGTTTGTGAATTTCCTAAGGTTACTACTTACTTGAACTTGAACTTGAACTTTACATTAGCGAGTTGTTTCCTGGAGAGCAAGCGCATCTTGCTTATAGGTACTCTGATGATTATGATACTTTTTATAACACTGATTAATAAATTATTTGACTACTGTTAGGCCTTTCCAGCGATTCCTACAGTTCAGGTCACTGTCCAACATAGAACCGTAAAGCAAAAGCAGGATGCATGTTTGGATGGAAAATGTTCACATGAGTCATTTCGAAGTTTGCTTGCGTGAGTCCAGGGCATTAGATGGCGGCCACAGCAAACTTGTAGTGGTGAGTCATCTGGCGATGATTAGTTATTTTTAACCAGCGTTTGGCTCACAAAAGTTACGTTTCTAAATAAATAATAATTATAATTTTACTTGTTACTGATTTAAAAGTCAATAAAAAGGAAGCAAGCGCAAGGTTGTAGAGCGAGTAATAACGGGCGTTTGCAACCCTGATGAAGGTGGACAGAGTGGAAATCATCATCATCGTCGTCGTCATCATCATCAACACCATCATCATCATCATCATCATCATCATCATCTTCATCATTATCATCATACTGAATCATAATCATCAGGGCGCGCGCATTAGAGAGGTGGTTTTCAGAACGGCCCTGCGTTACAAAATATGAGTGAAAAAGCGGTAAGAACTACGAAATGCTATTCAGGTACATGTTGATTCAAAGATTGACACAAATGAGAGGGATACTAGAGACATCTTCTGAGATACCCAGTCTTTTTCTACCTTCCCGCTTCCTCCATGACAAGAAACATCCATTTTAACACCAAATTCTTACTTGATATACGAGTAATGGTGATTACCTCGTTTTCATTATTTCATTCCTTAGAACTGGTTGGCGTACGTGAACTATTCATCTTCTTGGAAAGCTAAAGAATCACATAAGCTTGTCTTTCCCAAGACCGAGGTGCCATCTGCCGCCAACAATTATGCTCTGTGTATGGTATGTATGGGAGTCTGTTAAACATCATTAACTTTAGAGATCATGTTGCACATCAGAGTGGAATATGACAAAACTGTGCGGCGGTTCGGTGGATTATGCGGAGTGCGGAGTGTGCGGAGTGCGGAGTGTGGAAAATGCGGAGTGTGGAAAATTCCGCACTCCGCATAATCCACCGAACCCATTTATTGGGGTATTAATTACAAGTGTTTGGTATCTGGATCTGTATCGCGTTACATTGTGCATGTGCTCCACCGCTTTTCGTTGCAGTCAGCGAGGCCAAGATGTCACGCCAAACAACACTTGGCCGTTTCGGCTTTGAAAAAAGCATTTCGCACAGAAATAGCGTGATGGAAAAGAAAGTACCCGATTTTGTTTCAACTATGTCAAGGACAATTGAGTGTAATCACTTAAAACTGTAATCATAAAACTGTATTGTATTTACAGATGTTTTAACACACAAAATTATATCTATCCTTTTCAAAATCTGAGCCTCAGTTTTATTCTTAAAATATTCTTAAAATTTTGCAAATTTCAGCCTAGATATTGTTATAAAATATCTTCTTATATAAAAAAGAGTGTATATCAAGACAACTGGTTTGTTTCAGTATCAGACTAGAACAACAGAGTGATTGGATATTTTTCCAGAATGCACTTCGCGAGAGTATTAAGGCCTGTCCAAACGGGAAATGTTTGGTGACCAAACACCGTCAAACACTGTTTGATGACCAAACATTTCACCGTTTGGCCACCTTGTTTGGTGCTGTTTGATCGTGTTTGATCGTGTTTGGTTGTGTTTTGATAAAATTTGAAAGCCATCAAACATTCGATCAAACAACTTCAAACATTTCTTTTGTTCTCATGTTTGATAAGCGATTTTTGGTTCGTTTGGACAGCCGTATCAAACCTGTTTGGTGCACGCATGCGTACCACGCTTGCTTATCGGCCTGTATCCATAGATACCGCCTCTTGTTTAGTATCCATAGATAACGCTCTTGTTTACGTAGGTCGCTTGTCCAGTATTTTAAAGATCGCGAACGAAGAAGCTTCCGTGAACGTTGCTGAAATTTAGGAGATTGAAACCGAAGAAACGCCGAGTCGTAAAGGAAAACAAAGGAAAGGAATGACAACGAAGTCTATTGTGGCAAATTGCATGCAGGTTCAACAAGCATCAGTATCTCGGGAAAGTCTTCACGAGTTATGCCCATCATTTCGCGGTAACCTGGAGTATCTTCGATCATCAGTTTCTGGAGGATATTATTGTAGTATCCTTTCTCTCCTCTTCTTCTTGTCAAGCCCCTGGTCTTCCTTGTCTATTTTCCCTCTTTCCACCCTCCTCTGATATGTCAAAAGCATTATAGTCGTTACGATGCGATTATAGCGAGCAACGATGTGTAAATTGTGGCCCATAGTTCTTTGCTTGTCGAGTTTAACTTATGTTTGATCAAACATGTTTGAACCCTTTGGCCACGCAATTCAACATCAGCATGTTTGGTCACCAAACAATGTTTGACAATGTTTCGTCGTCAAACATTTCTCGTTTGGACAGGCCTTTATGTAAAGAATATATCATTTGAACAATTAGATTATTCGCTCTCGATTTCTATCGCGTGATAGTTGACGAGGGCGGAGCCCGAGTCAACTATCGCGCGATAGAAATCGAGAGCGAATAATCTAATTGTTTTAGTATAAATCTACTAGTCGTTCAAAACTTTCATCTAAATCCTCTTCACAGACACTTCGAAAACACGAAAAAGCGGCCCCCAGTGCACGCAGCTTCGCTACTCACTATCTATCACAGAATAGAACGTGAGAAGCGTAGCCAATCAGAGGGCAGCATTCGTGCTAGAACGCTAGTAGATTTA